>CAKAOJ020001070.1:0-17545 GCA_916701645.2 Sebastolobus alascanus | reverse complement strand
CCTATAGGATGTGGGCGCACAGTTGAAGCACGATTGCATCATTTTTCTGATGCAAGTGAGAACGCCTATGGCACAGCATCATACCTTGTGATGGTGAACGAGCAAGGCAGAATCCATTGTTCATTCGTGATGGGGAAGTCTAGAGTGGCTCCATTAAAACAAGTCACTATTCCAAGACTCGAGTTAACCGCAGCAGTCGTCGCAGTGAAAGTAGACAAGATGTTGCAAGAAGAAATGCAAGTCCCTCTTCAACAGTCCATTTTCTGGACCGACAGTACGACGGTTCTCAGGTACATCGACAGTGAGACGGCTCGCTTCAAAACCTTTGTGGCAAACAGGATTACGCTCATACGTGAGGCTACCAGACCATCACAGTGGAGGTATGTCAGAACACCACAAAATCCTGCTGATCAAGCCACCAGAGGGATGAAAGTTAAGAGCCTGATTCAAGGAGAAACATGGATAAACGGACCACAGTTTCTGTTACGGGCAGAAAGTGAATGGCCACAGAGACCAGATAATGTGACTCAAAATCTGCAAAACGACCCAGAGGTCAAGAACATCATAGTGAATACCATCACAGCTGAAGAAAAGTCTGACCCTGTGAACAAATTGCTGCAGTACTACTCAAGTTGGGACTGACTAAAAAGAGCAGTTGTATGGATTTTGAGAGTCAAGGAAACATTGATCAACCTGAAAAACAAAAGAAAGGAGTTGCAACTCTCCATCAGTCAGTTTGAAAAAGATCCAGAGAGACAGAAGGTACTTGTGCAGCAGCACATTGAAAAGTGCAAATCTGCTATGGAAAAGAAAACACTTACCTTGGAACAACTGATTGCTGCAGAAACGGAAATCATCCGACACAGTCAAGCTCAATGGTTTCCTGATGAAGTGAAGGCTCTTCACAGTAAGGTGTCTGTCAAGAGAAATAGTCAGCTGTACAAGCTTGACCCCATTTTACAAGATGGCATTTTGAGAGTTGGAGGACGGCTGGACAGATCTGCCATGCCAGAGGGTGCAAAACATCCAGCAATTCTCTCAAAACACTTCAGAGTAGCCACTCTCATTTTGAGTGACGTTCATGAAAACATTGGACACTGCGGGCGCAACTACATGTTGTCGCAGCTAAGACAAAACATTTGGTTTCCTCAAGCAACCTCAGCCATTGGAAAGCTTATATCAGAATGCACAGTCTGTAGGAGACTCCTAGGCCGAGTTGGAGAACAAAAGATGGCAAATCTGCTAGAAGATCGTCTTTTACCAGTTAAGCCGCGTTTTACCAATGTAGGCATCGATTTCTTTGGACCCTTTGATGTCAAACGGGGCCGGGTTACTGTAAAAAGGTATGGTGTAATGTTTACCTGCCTCACCATCAGGGCAGTGCATATAGAGGTAGCGGATAGTCTCGACACCAGCTCTTGCATCAGCGCTTTGCGCCATTTCATAAGCAGAAGAGGCCAGGTCACCATCATGCGATATGATAACGGCACAAATTTTGTTGGTGCAGAAAAGGAGTTGCGAGAGGCCATTGAAAACCTGAACCAGTCACAAATTGAAAAGGCTATGCAGAAGAAGGGCATAAAATGGATTTTCAACAGCCCAGCAGCCTCCCATCAAGGAGGGGTTTGGGAGCGGCAAATCCGAACTGTACGGAGGATCCTTAACGCCCTAGTGAAAGAACAGACCCTCACAGACGACAGTCTTCAAACTCTGTTGTGTGAGGTTGAAAGCATAATCAATGATCGACCGATCACAAGCCCATCAGATGATCCACGTGACATAGAGCCTTTGACACCCAACCATTTGCTGCTGATGAAAGTACAGCCCAACATGCCACCGGAACTTTCAACAAGGATGATCAGTATGCTAGGAGACGTTGGAGACAAGTGCAATATCTTGCTGATTTATTTTGGACCAGATGGACTCGTGAATACTTGCTTCTCCTCCAGGAGCGCCAGAAGTGGACAAAACTGAAAAGAAACTTCAAGCCTGGAGATGTGGTGCTAGTAGTAGACAGTTCGTCCCCACGAAACACATGGATAATGGGAAGAATTATCCAAACCATACCAGACTCCAGTGGAACAGTACGCAGAGTGAAGCTGCAGACCAAAACCAGCACCCTGGAGACACCTGTAAATAAACTGTGCTTGTTGCAAGAAGCAATATGAGCATAACAGGACCACATGATGAAGAAATGTGAAGAAAAGGACTGATAAATAAGAGTTTAAAATTGTTCATTGCAGTCTATTTATGAGTAATCATGTGTAGTATTTGAGTTAGTTGATAATTGTTTCAGTTTTGATGGCTCTTAGTATTTGAGTTATTTGGTAATGCTTAATCTTTCTGCTTAACCATTAGGGGCCGGATATGTAAGAGCCACAATGTGTGAATATTATAAATATAAGTTAAATTACAAAACATGCAAAATTCATAATTTCTAGTCATTGTAGTTGACTTAGGTAATGTTTGAAAAGGGTAAAAAGACAAATGCATGGATATTGAATTTTGATGATTTATGCTCCCTTTAATATAGTGAGAGAGTGAGTGTGCAGTAGAGTCGGGCAGAGAGCTGCGTTAGGCACGGGAGCACATAGTTTTTCTACCGTGTGACACAATGTAATATATAACTTTTGTCAGGAAACGTTTTAAACTGGATTACATCTCCTGTCATTCGCGTCAGACTGAAGTTACTGTGCCTACAGCTCGTTTGTGGCTTATTTTTGGGATCCAGATGGAATGCCACTACAATGCCTCTCCATCCTCCACTCTGCCCACATTCACTCAGTATGTCACATGCTGCACCAGAGACAATAAAACACTGGACTTATTTTATGTCAACACCAAGGAGGCATACACCTCATCACCCCTCCCTCCCCTGGGAAAATCTGACCACAACCTGGTTCATCTCCTGCCTGTGTACAAACCTCTGGTACACAGATAACCAGCTGTCTCCTGCACAGTGAAGAGATGGTTCGACGAAGCTGATGAGGCCCTGAAGGACTGTTTCGACACAACTGTGTGGGGGGAACTCTGTGACTCTCACGGGGAGGACATAGACAGTCTCACTGAATGTTTCACGGACTGTATCAACTTTTGTGTGGAAAACACCAACAACAACATCAGCGGAGTCTGGAGAGGCCTGATCTCCATCCACCATCTCTGGACTTAAGGAACCCGACTCCCAGACTGTGGGGGACCAAAAGTGGGTGAACGACCTGAATTTATTCTTCAATAGATTTGATCAGACACCTGACCAGCCCAGTCCTCACTGCTACATCCCCCCTCATCTGCAACCCCACCTCCACCTCCACTTCAACAACACTCACCCCACAGCCAACCCCTATTGCTCTTCCGACCAGCCCAACCCCCCCCATCCACACCATCATCCCTCCAATACACAGACCCTTGCTCCAACGTGTCCCTCACAGCACTCCAGGTGAGGAATCAGCTCAGAAAAATGAAAGCAAGGAAGGCTGCAGGTCCTGACGGCATCAGCTCCAGGCTCCTGAAGTCCTGCGCAAACCAGCTGTGCGGGATTGTTGAACACATGTTGAACCTGAGCCTGAGGCTGGGGAGAGTACCACAGCTGTGGAAGACATCCTGCGTGGTACCAGTGCCCAAGACTCCACACCCAAAGGACCTCAGCAGCTACAGGCCGGTGGCACTAACATCCCACCTGATGACCCTGGAGCGGCTGGGCCTTGCTCATCTCCACCCCCTGGTGAGCCCATCGATGGACCCACTAAAGTTTGCCTACCAACCTGTCATCGGGGATGACGTCATCATCTTCCTCCAACGCTGAGCTCTCTCTCACCTGGAGAAGCCTGGGAGCACTGTGGGAATCATGTTCTTTGATTTCTCCAGTGCTTTCAATACGATACAGCCTGCGCTTCTGGGGGACAAGCTGGAGAACACAGGAGTGGACCTTCACCTCACATCCTGGATACTGGACTACCTCACCAACCGTCCACAGTATGTGAGGACACAGGACTGTGTGTCCGACATGGTCGTCTGCAGTACGGGGGCCCCACAGGGAACGGTCCTGGCGTCCTCTTCACCCTCTAGACTGCAGACTTCTCCCACAACTCACCTACCTGTCACCTGCAGAAGTTCTCTGACCATTCTGCAATCGTCGGTCTCATCACAGATGTGGACGACAGGGAGTACAGAGAACTGACTCAGGACTTTGTGGACCGGTACCAGCGGAACCGCCTCCAGCTCAACATGGGGAAAACAAAATAGCTGGTGGTGGATTTCTGCAGACGCACACACTCCCCCCCCGACACCGGTGAACATCCAGGGAATGGACATTGAGACGGTGACATTTTACAAGTACCTGGATGTTCACCTGAACAATAAACTGGACTCGATTGACAACTCAACTGGACTTTACAGGAAAGGCCAGAGCAGACTCTATCTGCTCAGGAGACTGAGGTCTTTTGGAGGCAGTCTGCTGGGGCAGCAGCATCTCGGCTGCAGACAGAAAGAGACTTGATAAAGTGATCAGGAAGGCCAGCTCTGTCCTGGGATGCCCCCCCTGGACCCAGTGGAAGTGGTGGGAGAGAGGGGGGTGATGGCTAAGCTGTCATCAATGATGGGGAACGACTCCCACCCCATGACGGACACTTTCTCAGCACTGGAGAGCTCCTTCAGCAACAGGCTGCTCCACCCGAAGTGTGTGAAGGAGCTCTATCACAGGTCCTTCCTTCCTGCAGCTGTCAGACTCCACAAGCAGCACTGCTCCCAGTAGACCACATACACACCAACAAACTAACAATAACTGCACTATACTGAGCACCGACTGTGTAAAATAATACTAACAATATACTTATATATAATACTTCAATTCATACTGTGCAATACTTTCAGGTGCAATATCATCCAATCACTGTGCAATATCAATTTTCCACTTGTGCAATTGTGTAAATAGTCTGTTTATTGTCAATACTGTATCTGTTGTTCCTATTTTTATATTTCCTTCTATTTAAATTGTTCATATTTTATATGTTTGTCTACTTTTGTTTTGCTTTTTTTACTGTGCTGTGTCTTGCTTTTTGTTTTTTACTGATGCTTCTTGTTTCTGCACTATCCCCTTTGCTGCTGTACACTGCACATTTCCCCACAGTGGGACTAATAAAGGAATATCTTATCTTATCTTATCTTATCTTATCTTATTTTATCTTATCTAATCTTATCTTATCATATCATATCTTATCTTATCTTATTTTAAGTTAATAAAGGCTAAATGTGGATGTTGTCATCCCTGCTCAGCCTGCTGTATAATGTAACATTTGTCCATTGAACAAAATAATCCAAACAGGTAGAAGAAGTAAGATGTAAGAGGAGCACAGGATGCTTCTTTTATGTTCTTGGTCCTGTCTTGTGTTTAAATGCACCCGATTTGTAGGTCTACTTTCCCTAATTTTTTTCTATTGAGCTAGATTAAAAAACACAAACGTTTAACGAGGCTTCGTAATGAAATACTGTCCTGACGACTCATATTTCCCATAGTTTCCATAGTTGTCTCTTTTGTGCTGTGTGTTTGTGTTTTGTTTTAACCATTAGTGAGGTGACTGTTATATTTCATGACACCATCATGACACATAATAATTTCCTCTGGTGGACACTATGTATAGAACTGTGGACGTCAATGTTTGTGCTCAAAGTGGTAATCAAGTTAATATCCTCATCTACATCCAGGACAATTGACCCGGTTTTCTCCTGCTGTAGGCGGCCCTGACGGCTCTTTTTGTCCAAACTAATCAGCCGTTACTCGTCCATGTTGCTGCGCTCTCAACGCAAGCGACAGAAAAACATAGGAACAAGGCGTCCGACAAAAGTTCAGCTCAAAACGTTGCGTTGGCCCAATTCCAATCTGGTCCCTACACCCTACAAACTGTTTGTAGTCAGAGTCACAGCTCAATGAAGCTCCTTCTTTAAGGTGGAGGGTATAAATACAGCAGCAAGCTTTGGGACGAACTTCCCTTTCTCCAGCAAGGAAACTATTGTCTAAATAAATATCAGAATCAGAAATACTTTATTGATCCCCGGGGAGAATTGAGTTATGTTTTTCTCCCAATCTAGAACAGATATATATATATATATACGCCTCGGATGAAATGCGCCCGGCGGGGACCAGCCAGCGCCAGGAAGAGGGGAGAGGAGATCCCTAACCCTAACCCACACCGAGCGGTCGTCCGAGTTGAATCCCCCGGGGTACTGCGCGACGGGGGCCCCATTTCCCCAATCCGCCCGTCGGACGGCGATTCGGCGCTGGGCTCTTCCTTGTTCGCTCGCCACTGCTGGGGAATCCTGTCCCGCACCTTCCCCGCTTATGGGTTTGGTTTCAGCCATGGATGTATTAAGAGAGGTTTAAGGTTTAAGGTTTAAGGTTTCAGCGCCTTCAGCGACGCCCCCCCAGCGTCTCAGAGCAGAGAATACTGATGATTTTACATGATTTTGAAAGCTAATTTTATATACTTGCCGATTTTTTAATCATTCAAATTTGGCTGGGTGGTTAGTAACACATTTTTCTGTGGTGTGACAAACCCAGAATGCATACTATTATTTTTGCTTTACACGGACTTTAAAGTGAAAAACCAGACCGGAAGTACTTCTAACCGGAAGTGTGGTTGTCTCGTTGTGATCTCGGGCTGGCGGCGGGATAGTTGTTGCGTTAGCTGACGAGCATATTTGTCCGTTTTGAGGCGGCAGAGCTCCAGGTGAACCCGCACACACTCAGGTAAACACTTTAATAATGTTTCTTTGACCCGGAAATCAAAGCGAATATAGCGTTAGCACGCTGGGCTAGCTCCGATGCTAACCAGCTAATTAGCCGCTGTTAGCTTCGGCCTGCTGCTGTGTGGCTAACTGCTAGCGTTAGCCTTAGCTCACTTTAATGTGTGCTCGTGTTATCTGATTGAACTTCCAGTTCCTTTGTGTTTTAGTCCAGTTTGAGAGGAGTTTCACAGCTTTTCTCAGTCGCTTTGGTTCGTTTCTAGAATCATCCTCAACATCTGTAAAACAGGAAGTGCGTTTCACCAAACAGTTGGTCCAAACCTGTATCTGTGAACTGTCTCTTTAACCAGATCACACACATTTAGGCTTTTCTATGTGATCTTTGATCGTTTCCATGGAAACCAGAACATATCTTAGGGAAGAGCTGCAGCTGTTTTCACGCTAACATGGACCATGTTATCAGCACTACGTGGATGGGAGTAAAACCAGAGGAGACAGCAGTACCTGAATATCTCCGTGTGCTTTGATTTGTAGTGAGTCCAGGACAACAGAGTCCAGCAGTCAGAGTGGAGACCTTCTGGATCTCAGAGACCAGGACCAGGAGCCCGTTTCAGAAAGCAGCTTTAACAAACTCTGAGATGGAAAAGTTTTCGGTTCCAGAACAGCTGATCAAAGTTTGTTCGATCAAATGTGAGGATGAAAACAGCCATCATCAATGGAGCTCTGATACTACGATTCACCATGGCAACAGGTAAATAAGAGGCAGAGCCTCCATCTGAATCCAGTCCACGTAGAGATATTAATGCATGTATATGCTGACTGTCCACATTTCTCTTTAAAAAAGCCCAGCAGGGAAAAGTGTCAATAAAACAATAAAGTTTAATTCAGTGTTGTCCATGAATTCATCTTTTAGCAGACTGACATTTCTTTAATGGATGATAAAGTGGTGAATGTGACTGTGTATCAGACTGTAGCCTACATTACATTTAAATAGATTTATTCAGCTTTAATGTGACGGGACAAAACACAGGAGCAGCAACTGAAGATGAAAAATATCAAATCTCTCCATCAGAGACAGAGAGACATGACTGTAAGCTCACAGTCTGATCCAGTAATAATGTGTTTGGTGATTTAAAGGTTCAATAGAGTAGATTTTAAATAGTAGACATCTATTTGGATCTCGGCTCAACAGCATTCAGTGACTTTATTTCAGCTACTTCAACAAATGGATTCAATTTAAACCCAGTCAGTGAAATGCTGTTAAAACCCGTTCAGACTATACGCCGCCTATTTAAAAAAACTCTCTTTCTAACTCCATTCTGCAGCTGCACCACCATCCTGCTCACTCAGAAATATTAACAGATAATCTACAATATTAGAGGAATTGTGTTCCATCAGTGGGACCAGTCACATCATGAGTGATAGAGATCATTATTCATTGATCCTACGTGTCTGAGCTTCATACTGATCTTTACTGTTTAAACTGAGATTACACATTATGAGCAATAAACATTTTAGTGGAACTGCTCTAACAGACTGACAGCTGTCTGTGTTCAGAGTCACAGTGTTATAAAGAAGGACATGCAGAGGTTTTATTCTGAGCTGAGGGTCACTTGATGCTGTGTGATATTTGAATGTTCAATGAAATGACTGACAGCACATAAAAGAGTAACTTTAGACAGTCCAGAGTAACAAACTAATATCTGACACACAGTAAACCTTCGATACGGACTGAATGAATGAGGAAATAAAACACTAATCACACTTTCTGAAACAGAGACCAGGACCAGGACCAGGAGCACTACAAGAGCGAAGCGGAGGAAGACCAGCAGAACCCGGACCAGCAGAGCAACAAGGTCCCCAGAAGACCAGCAGCAGGCTCGTCCTCTGATACCACCGATGTTCAGGTCAGTGTTCATGACTTCATGGCTTCATAACGACACTAAAGACACGAGGAAGAGTCAAGAACTGAATAAATTACTGTTTAAACGACACAAAACGGATGTTTTTACCCACAAAACTGTGTTGAATTTGACACATGCACAGATAGAAGGAAGTTACCACTTTTACTGTGTAGTCTGAGTAACGTGACGTCATATCCGTTTAAAACCAAAACAAAGCCGAAGGTAGAAAGCAGAAAACGGTGGAGGGTCCGCGGGGATACGACCTGCAGCCTCACCAGTGTTTCCTCTATATGCCAGCAGCAGCACCGCTGATAAAATACGACCGCCGCTGCTGAATGTTTTATATGAGAGGAGAGGAGAGGGCTCCGTCTGATCTCTTTAGAGACTAACATTATATTATTTTGTGCTACAGACGCTTCATATCCAGGTCAATTCACACACCTGTGAGTAAAGCATATAAACAAGAATCTTTACACTTACCAGAGGCCTGTACTACGAAGCAGGATTTGGCGTTATCGAGGTAACTTCAGGGTTAACCCTGTGTTTTCCGTCCTACGAAGGTGGATCACTTCTTACCGGGGTAGATCTCCATGGTAACTTACGCTGAACGGCTAACCTGCTCCGGAGCAGGTTATGTTCCAGATAAGAGATCAACTCGAAGAAAAACACCGTCTACTGACCAATCAGAGCTCAGTGCGCTGATCGTATGGTAATATTACACAAATACGAAGAAGTTTAAGTCATAATCCAGGCTAAAAACAACACAGTTTAAACTGACAAATGCAGGAAGGACAGATTGATTTATGCTGCGGGTGTTTACTGCTTTGAATTATATTTTTATATTTATTTTTTTACTTGCTCTTGAGTCCGTTTCAAACCGCAGGAGACGGGGACGCATCTGACAGAAGGTTCAAATAGTTATACACGCCGTTTGTTTAATAATGGGTATAATAACGTGTAACCGTCCATCCAGCCATCAATATAATTTCTTATTGCTATTTATAACCCGACGACTTTATCCGACTTTTGAGTGTTCCGTTAAATTAATAAGTCTGTTAATTTACGCATTCACACATCGGGAGTTTTTTCTTCTGCCAGCTGTCCTTCCTGCATTTAGCAGCTTCAACTGTGTTACTTTTAGTCTGGATTAAGTGTTTAACTTCTTCGTATTTGTCTAATATAGTTTACTCTTCCTTTGTAATATGTGCCGCTCTGTCTGTCTGTCTGCTGTCAGTAGACTTGTCCATGTTAGTGATTGGTCAGATGCTGCAAACACCGCCCCGTTCACGTGAACGCGCTCATAACCAGATAGAGAAACCCTGGGTTGACTTACTGAGTTGATAACCACCTTCGTAGGACAGTTTAGCGGGAACTCGTTTGTTAGGGTTGGTTAAGCCAGATAACGAGAACATACCCAGGGTATGTTGAACTCGCTTCGTAGTACAGGCCTCTGATGTCAGCACTACGATTATAACAACAAGCACCGGGTAGATGTCAACAATGAAGCATCAATGCTGATCACTGATTCAGGATTATCATTCGCTGAAGGGAAAACAGTCCTTCAACTTCACCTGAGTGTCACACAGTAACGTTACAGACAGCAAACTATAGGAATATTAATCAACAGGGAATATTTGGAGCTTGGGCAGCGAGCGCTTAAACTCTCGGTTAGTAGGCAGCACGGACTCGTGTCATTAAAGCAGCACATTTCCTCTGTCATCAGAGGCTTCCCCCACACGTCTTTATATCTAACAAAATGTGTCATCAGTAAATACTTCAAATTAAAAAGAGATTTACAAAAACACCATAAAACAGTCAATGAGTACATCATTTAAAAATACATTAATGAATTTATAAATTAATAATGGAATTTAAAATTGTATTTGAAAATGCAGTTTAAAAAGAGAAATAAATAACTGGATTCACAAATTGAATTAAGAATACTGGTTTTAATCAGGTGTAAGGGACGCGAGCTGGTCTAGTTATTAGACAATATTAAAGATAATTATCAATATTAATAAAAATTAATATTACTAAATTTTCAATACATATTAATAATAACAGGGCACCAAATTATATTGGTACATCAGCTCAAAAGACATTAAAATGACTATCAAAAGTAATTAATAATTATCAAAATAATCATTAATTATATTGAATAATATGATTTAATGTATATTAAATCATCCTCGGGGCACCACTCTTTGAAACAAAGAGAAAATGATAGCACATTATTGTAGTCTCATAAATAAGTCTCATTACTAAAATATCAATTTGGAACCTTGATTAATAATTAAATTAATAACTATAACCAAAAATCAGCAATCAATAGATAGTAAATGTTGAAGGATTTTGGAGTTCTTGACACAGCAGCGGTTGGCATTATTCACTCTTGTACAACATTTAACAGACCAGCATGTGTAATCCACAAACATTTATTTACAAGATAATAAAGGTTTAAAACACAATATTAATCTAACTAAATAACTAAACTAAACAAACCAAACACAGTGTGTGTGAGTGAGTGAGTGAGTGAGTGAGTGAGTGAGTGAGTGAGTGAGTGAGTGAGTGAGTGAGTGAGTGAGTGAGTGAGTGAGTGAGTGAGACAAAGACAAGATGGCTACTAGTCTTTGATGTTTGCATGGCCTACAGACAATATGGCGAGCACTGTAAAACTACAAAGATGGCTGGATCAAAGATGGCCGCCAGGGTGTCACCACATGGTCTCTTTGTTCTTCGGAGCACATGGGCTCAGGGAGAACAAAGGGGGTGTTGATGTGGGGGTTGAGATTCTCTGAATGTGTATGTTTATGTTTAAAACCAATTCACAGTTTAAGTAAGTGATCTTTGTGTGTCAGATAATGCAGTGGGCTAGAAAAGATGGTTAGTTTGCATGCAAAACCCTATGTCTGTGTGAAACATAAACTAACCAAAGCCAGCAAACCAAATATCCTGACTACAACAGTATGACAACAGGCAAACTCAATGAATTACATAAAACCAAATCAATACATGTACATTCACAGAAGTTAAAGTTGAACGGTCTTGCTCAGCCGTGTGCAATTGCTAATGCTATGATATGCCCAGTACGTTACCAATCCATGGAAGAAAAGGTTCAATTCTAAGTAGAAGTGTTGGAGAAAGCAGACTGGAGAAAGCTTTGGTTCCAGGGTCAAAGATGTAGTCCTTGTTGTGTGAGATCCAGTATGCAGTTTGGAGGGAAGCTGGTCCAGTCCTGTTTCTGCAGCTTGGTACTAACTTCCTTGTTGCTTGAAGTAAGCTGGTAAAAAGGCAGGCACTCGCATCTTCTGCCTTAGAAGTTCCTTGTGTACATGTCTGTTTGCTAACAAGACATCCAGAGCAGAGCTGCTTCTTCATGCAGCCTCTTGAGAGCTGGGTGAGAAAAGCCAGGAGCTGACCTCCTGCAGGTCAGCAGGGGTTCAAGGAGCAGCAGAAAGAGCCAAGAAAGAGAGAGGACAAAGGGGATCCCTCTGGTTTTATGCTTCATGAATTTCACAAGTACTTGTGAATGAAGTCATCATGCTACAGTAGCCAATGAAAATGGTTACTGAGTCCATGGTCGGAGCTACTCAATGGGTGACTCAAGAGGTGCTTCTCAATTCAACATTTTTCGCCTCCTCGTCTCCTCGCTCCTCGATCCTCCGGCTGTGACCCGGATATCGATCTCAGCGCTCCATCTTGAAGGACGTCCCAATTCCTAAAATGCGTCTCGAGGAGCGAGGATCGAGGAGGCTTGCCGGAGGAGCTATGAGCGAGGATACACCAGTGTATCCTCCAGTGTATCCTTCACGGAAGTTTTTTACCGACCGACACGCCCCCTTATTGGATATCAGTTATTGATTGGACGCTGCGCCGATCGGACTGATCTGATACACGTCAACATCACTGAGTTTTATACCGGAGTGAAGACAGATCACAGATTAAAAGTTTTATAGTTTAGTTGTCTTCTGATTCTCCATCTAGTTATAATCAGTGTTAACTGTAGATGTGAACAACAGACGGACCATGTTGATGGTAAAGTGTTCCAGCATCAGAAGGACCTGCAGTATCTCTGCTTCACACACTGCAGGTGACGGGGCCTGTTACTGAAAGAGCTTTATAAAACCTGACAACGAACGGACCTCAAACAACTTTATTCATTTATTAGAAAGAGTTTTCTTTTCATGATCTGTTAGTTCCCCCATTAACTTTTATTAAGGATACAGTTAAAGTCAGAGAGAGAAGGAGGGTCTGTATTTTACACCTTTTACATCATTTGTCGTCATTTCCATTCAGTCACATGTGAGGCTGATAATTCCTGAGCGTCGGGTTTGATAGGAGTCTTTATTAGTATTAGATCAGTTCAGACATAAACAGCTGTTAATGCCGGCTGACAGCTGATTCAGCTGTGATCAGCTGATCCAGCTGCTGCTGGCATCAGAAACGGACGTCGCTTCACGTGATGCTTCAGAGGAAGCATCACGTACCTGCTCAGGTACTCTGTTCACTACCTGCTCAGGTGTTCTGTACACTACCTGCTCAGGTGTTCTGTTCACTATCTGCTCAGGTACTCTGTTCACTACCTGAACATAGTGGAGTATTTAGCAGCTACAGAGACAGATATTTCCCTTCAGTAGTTGTTAGAGACCAAAAACAGCTAAAAGAGAGAAAATAGCAGAAATCAGAATCAGGTTTACACATACAAGGAATTTGCCTTATTGTTTTTGGTGCATAACAATAAACATAGCAAGAGAAATAAAAAAATAAAATCAAGCACTGTACTGGTTAAGTCAAGACAAAACTACAGAATAGAAAAAATACAATAAGGACATAAAAAAGACTTAAAATATTTGTAATATATCTGTTTTGAAATGAAAGAGCTTAGGGGTTTTGTTTATGAATGAGCAGAGTTAACAACAACACTCAATCTTACATTTCCCATAATGCAACTCCATAATGGGGATGTCGACTGATAATTAAGAAATGTCAAGGGGGCGTCTGTGGTGATCAATCAAATGTCTACAGAGGGACACGGCCCTGCAGTGGGTTTTCACAGGTGGTAGTTCATTAGTCAGACTGGAACATTGTGGGTTATGTTCCACTGACATAATGTAAATGTTCTTTATGGTTCTAGATAGGTCGCTCCACCATGGCATCTCACTGACTCTCGCTCTCTGTCTGTATGTCTGTTGCTATAGAAACGGAGAGGAAGAAAGGGACTGATTCATCAGAGAGTTCACACTGGAGAGAAACTTCACAGCTGTGATGAATGTGGGAAAACTTTCACTTCGGGGTATAACCTCAGAGTCCACCAACGCATTCACACTGGAGAGAAACCCTACAGCTGTGATGAATGTGGGGTAGCTTTCACTAGATCAGGTAACCTAAAAAAGCATAAACGCATTCACACTGGAGAGAAACCGTTCTGGTGTGACCAATGTGGTAACACTTTCGCATCGGGGAGGAACCTCAGAGTCCACCAACGCATTCACACTGGAGAGAAACCCTACAGCTGTGATGAATGTGGGGTAGCTTTCACTAGATCAGGTAACTTAAAAACACATCAACGCATTCACACAGGAGAGAAACCCTACAGCTGTGATGAATGTGGGGGAGCGTTCACTAGATCAGTTTACCTGAAAAAGCATAAACGCATTCACACTGGAGAGAAACCATACTGGTGTGACCAATGTGGGAAAACTTTTTCTCGGAATGGTTCCCTTAAAGCCCACCAACGCATTCACACTGGAGAGAAACCGTTCTGGTGTGACCAATGTTATAAAACTTTTTCTAATAGTACTTCCCTTAAAAGACACCAACGCATTCACACTGGAGAGAAACCGTACTGGTGTGACCAATGTGGTAAAACATGTTCTAATAGTAGTAACCTTAAATCCCACCAACGCATCCACACTGGAGAGAAACCATACTGTTGTGACCAATGTGGTAAAACTTTTGCTCAGGGTAGTCACCTTGAAGCCCACCAGCGCATTCACACTGGTGAGAAAACCGTACTGGTGTGACCAGTGTGGGAGCATCATTTTGAACATTTTTCAGAGCCCAGCTAGCTGTCTCTTCCTGCCTCCTCCCCATGCCCTGATAGCTGTGTTGATATATTCTCAGCTTCTCTCCATATTGAAGGCGGACCAACAGTAAATTCATGTTCTAAACAGCATGTATGTTTTCGTGGCTATGACTACATATTTGAACCACCAGAAACTTACCAGTGGGACTCCGTTATGTGGTTGAACTATCAGAACATCTGGAAGAGTCTTCCAATCACAAGGAGGGAGAACCAACCACAAACCTTAACCAAAATCTTAAAGGAAAATTCTGGTTTATTTCAACCTGACGTATTTCCCATAAATGTATCCGTTGTGACTCTATGAGTCACGCTAACTTTGCACTCAGCTGCTCTGTTATAGAGATTCCGGGAAACAAGGACTACTGCAGAACATTGATATCAGGGACAGCTGCTCGAGCCTCCTACAACTTTCCAAATTGAATGACTCCTTCAGTTAATCGACAAATCGCCTTTAGCATGCTTAGCGAAAGATGAAAATAATAATGAAGTTATTTCTTAATTCTTGAAACTTCTCTCAGAAACTTCATTTGACCTCTCAGGCCACCAAGTGGTGAGATTCTTAATTTACAACCAACCTGGTTAAGCTCACAGAGGAGAAACAACCACAAGACTTAGTACCCATCCTGACCATTTGAGCTGTTTATTGAATTATGGGTTAAAGGTCCTGACATCTGGTTCTTCCCAAAGACTCAGAGAAGCAGTGAAGAGCAACCAGTAAGACACAATGAACTGATGATGAGAATCAGAATGAAACTAATTCTGCCATTAGTATGTACATTAGTTAATATGCTATGCTTAACTAATCATCTTAAAAGAACTGAAGTTTGTTGTACAGGTTGGAGCTCTCAAGCAGAACTGGAGAAACAATATGAAAATACAAAGTAGGTTTTATGACCTTCTCCTCCTCGGTTTACGACCTGCACTGTATTCCTTTGGGTGGCTCACACACAGTCACATAAACAGAGACACATCCAAACTGTGAAGAAGACTAAATGAAACTTACATTTAATGCAAATTAGCTTGTATTTTAATTGAAATGCTGAGCTAACATATGTTTTAATAACAGAAAGTTTGTTTAACATGTACATGTTTGGGACAAGAAGGAAACTGAAATTAGTGTGATTCTGAAGAGAGATGTACAGTCGGTCTCTAATCCCTCCCCCTGTTCATCTGTGGACCCTTCATTTCTTAGACATTCCTGTTAGAGGTCAAATCCACATCTGTGACACTGAACTAGTTTAGTTCATCTGTGTCAGTTATTTTCAATTTATATAACTCAAATACTCATGCTAATAAACAAACAAGTTTGTGAAACAATAACAAATAAAACCCAAACAATTTACACCGACTAAAGGTTGTAGATCAAAACCTTCCTTTTATATTAATAACTTTGTTAGATCTTGCCAGCCTAC
This sequence comes from Sebastolobus alascanus, assembly GCA_916701645.2. Taxonomy (NCBI): domain Eukaryota; kingdom Metazoa; phylum Chordata; class Actinopteri; order Perciformes; family Sebastidae; genus Sebastolobus; species Sebastolobus alascanus. The sequence continues at coordinate 1,406 of CAKAOJ020001070.1, read as the reverse complement.
AGACATGTTATTTCTATATATGCGTATTATAGGTCCCCGGAGATCTTAAACAGAAATTCGTCTTTGAGCTCCGGAAAAGCGCTATAGAAATTGAATTTATTATTATTATTATTAGAAATTCGAATGCACAGTAATTCCTCAGTTAGTCCTATATTTTGAATATATGTTTTTAATCTACTTAATCTACTAAGTGTATTACACCTTTTAACATTGTCTTTGAACCATACACAAATTGACCCCTTTTTATTATTACTTGCGTAAATGTGTTTTATGTTGTCATGTTGGTAACTTGTATCTACCTGATGCCCAGTCTCACAGACATGTCTGCTTCATGGTAGCGACCCCTTCCCTTTTGCCTCTTTCTCTCATCTAGACAGATCTGTGCCACATGTTGAGATCAATCATATCCATTCATTTACTGTGTAATTAGTGCACATATACTGTATATCTGCATATATAGGCCTGTCTGTTGTAGTGTTTGTACACCTAGATGTTATGATAACAAGGTTTATCTATGTTGTGTTATTGGTTAATTGGTTCATTTTAATTCAGTTGATCAGGTTTTATTCAGTGGTTATATCATATAGGTGTTTGGTGCCGTTCTGCAGCAGATGAAGTCCAGATGTAAAATAGCGAAGAATTAATTATGTGAAGCGCATTAATTTGTATTAATCCTGCAAAATAAGTTTAACTGAAGAATCAATACAGTTTATTACATGGGAGGAGTAATATGTAATGAGTAATGTTCATTGTTGTATTCACTGTATTTCTTCATTCATCCTTTATCATTCTATTCCCTTTTCCTTTTGTTTTATCAATTATTCACTTATTTGTTGTTTGTAGTTTAGTCATGTAGTTATTTAAATAAACATTTCATTTATAAAGAACATGGTTATTTGATGTGTGTATATATAAAACAACTCCAATCACTGTATACTATGCCCAAGAACTCTGTAGAATCCCTGAGATTATGAGATTCAGTTGATTTATATCAATTCTGAGGTTTCCCTGTTTTTCAAAATTGGTTGTCGTCCTAAATTGAATAATTTCATTTAATATAAGGTTGCATTCTGATATTTAAAACTAATTGTGTATGACAGCTGAAGCTGAGTGCCATCACTCTCTTTCACCTTTTGCAACAATACAGGGGTTTATGATTCATAATTTTGAGTTATTAATTATAGATACATATTTTGATATTAATCAATGATTGATTATTAATCTGCTCCATGCAATAAGGCTACACGCCCCAGCCATAGATATGGTCAAAAGCACCAAAAAGAGAGTATGTGAGCCTTGAGTTGAGAATGATTTATTACAGATGTGTTCCCATTATTGTTTTTGTTTGCTTCAGTTTTTTTAAAAAATCGTTACTATGGCAACTGATGCTGGGAAACTAACCTGCT
>CAKAOJ020001059.1:0-17171 GCA_916701645.2 Sebastolobus alascanus | reverse complement strand
ATGAATGATGATCACAATGTTAAAATAACAGTACTGAACTGAATAGTGGTATGTATTCAGTTGAGTACTTATTTTTATCAGCCTGCATTAAAATATGGTATTTTAATGCAGGCTGATAAAAATAAGGTAAAATACATGCATAAGATCATGGACTAACTGTAAAAAACACATTGTTTTCCGATCGGAGTGACTGCTGACTGAACAGATAAGGCACCAGGATAAACTAAGCCTGGCTGTTAGCCTGGTCTGGAGCAGGCTAGCTGCACAGAATAAATCTCCATGGTAACTGATGTGCCACTGCTTTCGTGAAACCGAGTCAAGGCTAAACTGAGCCAGGATAACCGGAAAACCCCGGCTTAATCCTTTATCTTGGTTTGGTGAAACAGACCTCAGGTGTGGTTGATAATAATAATAATAATAATAATAATAATAATAATAATGAAGGTTATCTATATAACACTTTTCACAACAAGTGTTCATTATGTGCTTTACAAGGAGGACATAAAAATAATAAAGGATAGAATCCAATGTTAGATACACAGACATTTCCACAGAGATTTATATATAGAAATATAAATAAATCCCACCGTGGTCTGAAAACTACAAGTAGCCTACAGATCTAACAGGAAGTCACTGTCTCTGTGACTTCCTGTGAATGAAGTCCATCGCTGTTCACGTCCTTAAATTCATGTAATTATTATATTATTTATACATTATTATTATTATTATTATTATCATCAGTAACAGTTTCCAAGGACATTTTATGAATGCTGAGAAACTGATGAATGGAATCATCCCACATTTTATTTGGATTATTACTAATATTCCTGTGTGCTGTACTGGTATTTAAAAAGGTTTAGTAACACAAGATTTATGTTCTATGAACATTAATAAGCATTTTAAATGAATAAAATGTCAAATAGACTAAATTAAATATGCAAAATAATAATAATCATCATCTTCTGCCTTCTTTGCAACATAAAAGTAGTTATTGACTAAAACTGAAGTACTCAGAGTCCGAGGCCAATAATCAGAACATGGAGCACATCTATAAAGTCAGTTTCTTCAACCAGGAAAAAAAAGATGTCAATTCAATTTTCCGTATTTTTGTATCATTATGATGAAAATTAAACAACTATTTCAGACGATGTGAGTCATCCATATCCAGCTACTCACATGTTTCCTTTATATCAATAAACTAAAGATCACAAAGTTTACAGTACAACTATAATATACATATTATTGTATATATACAGTCACAGATGTGTGAGCAAATATATGGAATCACAAAAAGACAGAAATGTGTAATATTGGGGACTTTATTGAAAAGCAAAACAGAAAAAAGGAGTGGAACAGCAGAACAACTTCATTCAACATTCATCTACTTCACCCAACACAAGACCTGATTTAGAGCATCGATGTTCAATTTCTTTATGTTTATAAAACTCGTCCCAAAATACCAGCAGGAAATATTTCCAGGAACATTTCTATCAGTGTGCTGAGAAGCTTCAAACATCCCAAACAACCCTTTTAGAAGCTCAAATAGAATCATGAAACAACAACATCCGCCTGATTCATTAAGAAAAACCTCAAAGACATGAATTATTATTTACTTTGGAAAAACAAAACCTTCAAATTTATTCACTTTAAAGAAATATTCAAACAAACTATATACACAACTGGAAATTAAATGTTGAACTGATGTTTCTATTGTGTGCATGTGTGTGTGCACGGGGGAGGGCAACACTGTATACTGTATACAGTATATATATATATATATATATATATATATATATATATTTATATGACAGACCCTGGGAGTGTACATGGATGTGTGTGTGTCTATCATAGTGATATTTCTGTATATGTAAATGTACGTTTGTGTTCCCACTAACATCAGAAGCATCAAACTGTAACTATGGTGATTTATTGTTTAGTCTTTATTATTATGTATGAAGAGTTCTGTGAGTCATTCATTGTTTTAATTCTCTCCAAAAATATTCATCCTCATTTGATTTACCAACATTTAAACATAAATATTCTATCAGAGGAAATGACACTTTTTTTTTTAATTGAAACTAAATGATCCAATAATTTAATGTCACCATTTATGTTTGACAATATCTGTATTTTTTTCTACTTAGTTTTCTTTGTATTCCAATCAATGAGCATCTACAAATAAATCCCAACCCTGATTCCACCAGTTTATGATATGAATGAAGAATAACAATAATATGATAATAATAATGAATTCCCAGTTTACGGAGGAGAATGTGGCGCCACCGCTCCGTCATCCACTGCAAAATGTGTCCATAAACTTAAAAATACATAAAATAGAAAACAAAATAATTTATCATAAATGTTTGGAGAGTTCAGTTCCACAAAACCACATATTTACAGCATCATTCAGATGATTCAGTCACTGAAGTCTTCACGTTTTGTTAGTTTAATCGTTTATTTTAAATTGGTTTTAATAAATTGGTGTCTGTTTTTCTAAAGGTTAATATTTGAGTTTTATTAATTGGCATAAAAACACAATTTAAATTATTATGATTATTTAAATATTTGCTTTGATTTAAAAAAATCTTGGTAAGTTGTTATGACGTTAAACAGGTCATAATTCTCTCTCTAATATCTATTTTATATAATAATATATTATTATAAGCTGCTTAGAGCTAGTGTTATGAAGTTAAACAGGTCATAATTCACTCTCTAATATCTATTTTATATAATAATATATTATTATACGCTGCTTAGAGCTAGTGTTATGAAGTTAAAAAGGTCATAATTCTCTGTATAATATCAATTTTATATAATAATGTATTATTATAAGCTGTTTAGAGCTAGTGTTATGAAGTTAAACAGGTCATAATTCTCTCTTTAATATCTATTTTATATTAATGTGAAAACATCTCCTTCAAACAACTGTAATTGTTCAAGTTTCTCACCAAAAACTACATTTTACCAGATTACAATTGAACACATCATGATAAAGTTTTAATTTACCTTCACCCAATAGTCTTTTTCCTGAGCCGACTTTGAACGCCTCATAATAATAACGCGATGGCACCTCCGTTAACGTCAGTATCTCCGTTATTTATCCAGTCAGGACTGAGCTGCTAACGGCTGCTAACAGCTAACGTTACTAACTCTCCTCCTGATGATTTAAACACAGGTTTGTTGTTCTCAGTGTCTCTTTATCAGGTATAAACAGGTTGCACCTCCTCAGGTTTAGTTTTTCTCTCCTCCGTGTCTCCGGTCAAACAAACTGAAACATGATCCAGCGTGAGTCTGAGTCATTGTGCAGCGTAACTGTGGGAAACATCAATAAGAGGAATCGATGGTCACGGAGACATGAGATGACAAGAAAGTGAACAACTACTGTTCTCTATTCCATCTCTAGAGTTTTCACTGCCTGACAAAGTGACGGATGTCCTGGTGATTTCAACGCCACCGCCGACAATTTACCCACATTTGGCGGGTGGCGGGTGCTAATTTCAGACCCTGGCAGCAGGTGTGAATGGTTCATGTCCCATATGAAGCGACTCACTGTGTGCAGGCTGGTGTGTTCATCATTTAGGATACTGGATTCAGTTTCTGCCCCTCAGATTTGCTTCCAGCTGTAAGGTCAGAAACACATTGTTAGCTCTCAGCAAACACTGCAGGAAGAAGTCCTTCAGCACAGAATCCACAAACTCTTTTTAATCTACAGAGATTCAGCTCAGAGAAAATAGATTAAAAACTAGTTTTACTTACGAGATGCAGGGCGTTGGGCTGAAATAAAAAGACAAGACTAATTATTTATGTTGTCACAGTTGAAAATGTCAGACTTTGTCACCTTTGACCTTTCCAGTGATGACCCGCTCTTCTACTCACTCCAACTCATAAATAAATCCCTTCTACCTTTTGTTTTACATCATTTATTCTCCCTTCCATCATCATGCTATAGTCATATTATCACCAAACTGTGGCTCTGACTGCTGGTTGAAACAGATTTAGATGTGCTGGGAAGTGACATTAGTTTGGATAAAAGCATCAACTTAAAGTCTAAAATCAAAATAGAGGAAAAGACATGAGACGATGTTTCTGTTTGGGTTTCTCACCGATCATCTTTTTATAAATGATGAATCCAATCACAGCGATGAGGACGAGACCCAGAACAAGCACTGCAGCGATGATGGGGACGGTCATGTCAGTGGGCTTCACTGTTGAGGACAAAACAACAAGTAGTCACAACAGAAATGGTGGTAATAATTCTGGGTCCAGAGGAGCACGTGCATTAGTTTAATACTGATCTAAACCTTCAAATTATATATAAAAACCAGATGACAACATAACTTCCATCCACATAAAACTCCATGAAGTGCAGGACAGTGACAGTGAACAAATGTGTGTTTATCATCTCCATCACACCTGAGGTCTGTACTACGAAGCAGGATTTTGCGTTATCGAGGTAACTTTAGAGTTAACCCTGGGTTTTCCGTCCTACGAAGGTGGATAACTTCTTATACCATAGATCTCCATGGTAACTTACGCTGAACGGCTAACCTGCTCCGGAGCAGGTTATGTTCCAGATAAGAGATCAACTCGTATAAAAACACAGCCTCCTGACCAATCAGAGCTCAGTGCGCGGATCGTATGGTAATATTACACAAATAAGAAGAAGTTTAAGTCATAATCCAGGCTAAAAACAACACAGTTTAAACTGACAAATACAGGAAGGACAGCTGGATTTATGCTGCGGGTGTTTACTGCTTTGAATTATATTTTTATATTTATTTTTTTACTTGCTCTTGAGTCCGTTTCACACCGCAGGAGACGGGGACGCATCTGACAGAAGGTTCAAATAGTTATACACGCCGTTTGTTTAATAATGGGTATAATGACGTGTAACCGTCCATCCAGCCATCAATATAATTTCTTATTGCTATTTATAACCCGACGACTTTATCCGACTTTTGAGTGTTCCGTTAAATTAATAAGTCTGTTAATTTACGCATTCACACATCGGGAGTTTTTTCTTCTGCCAGCTGTCCTTCCTGCATTTAGCAGCTTCAACTGTGTTACTTTTAGTCTGGATTAAGTGTTTAACTTCTTCGTATTTGTCTAATATAGTTTACTCTTCCTTTGTAATATGTGCCGCTCTGTCTGTCTGTCTGTCTGTCTGCTGACAGTAGACTTGTCCATGTTAGTGATTGGTCAGATGCTGCAAACACCGCCCCGTTCACGTGAACGCGCACATAACCAGATAGAGAAACCCTGGGTTGACTTACCGAGTTGATAACCACCTTCGTAGGACAGTTTAGCTGGAACTCGTTTGTTAGGGGGTGGGTAAAACCAAACCGTTCGGTTAAGAGGAAATGACACTTTTTTTTTTAATTGAAACTAAATGATCCAATAATTTATGTCACCATTTATGTTTGACAATATCTGTATTTTTTTCTACTTAGTTTTCTTTGTATTCCAATCAATGAGCATCTACAAATAAATCCCAACCCTGATTCCACCAGTTTATGATATGAATGAAGAATAATAATAATATAATGATAATAATGAATTCCCAGTTTACGGAGGAGAATGTGGCGCCACCGCTCCGTCATCCACTGCAAAATGTGTCCATAAACTTAAAAATACATAAAATAGAAAACAAAATAATTTATCATAAATGTTTGGAGAGTTCAGTTCCACAAAACCACATATTTACAGCATCATTTAGATGATTCAGTCACTGAAGTCTTCACGTTTTGTTAGTTTAATCGTTTATTTTAATTTGGTTTTAATAAATTGGTGTCTGTTTTTCTAAAGGTTAATATTTGAGTTTTATTAATTGGCATAAAAACACAATTTAAATGATTATGATTATTTAAATATTTGCTTTGATTTAAAAAAATCTTGGTAAGTTGTTATGACGTTAAACATGTCATAATTCTCTCTCTAATATCTATTTTATATATTAATATGTTATTATAAGCTGCTTAGAGCTAGTGTTATGAAGTTAAACAGGTCATAATTCTCTCTCTAATATCTATTTTATATAATAATATATTATTATAAGCTGCTTAGAGCTAGTGTTATGAAGTTAAACAGGTCATAATTCACTCTCTAATATCTATTTTATATAATAATATATTATTATACGCTGCTTAGAGCTAGTGTTATGAAGTTAAAAAGGTCATAATTCTCTGTATAATATCAATTTTATATAATAATGTATTATTATAAGCTGTTTAGAGCTAGTGTTATGAAGTTAAACAGGTCATAATTCTCTCTTTAATATCTATTTTATATTAATGTGAAAACATCTCCTTCAAACAACTGTAATTGTTCAAGTTTCTCACCAAAAACTACATTTTACCAGATTACAATTGAACACATCATGATAAAGTTTTAATTTACCTTCACCCAATAGTCTTTTTCCTGAGCCGACTTTGAACGCCTCATAATAATAACGCGATGGCACCTCCGTTAACGTTAGTATCTCCGTTATTTATCCAGTCAGGACTGAGCTGCTAACGGCTGCTAACAGCTAACGTTACTAACTCTCCTCCTGATGATTTAAACACAGGTTTGTTGTTCTCAGTGTCTCTTTATCAGGTATAAACAGGTTGCACCTCCTCAGGTTTAGTTTTTCTCTCCTCCGTGTCTCCGGTCAAACAAACTGAAACATGATCCAGCGTGAGTCTGAGTCATTGTGCAGCGTAACTGTGGAAAACATCAATAAGAGGAATCGATGGTCACGGAGACATGAGATGTCAAGAAAGTGAACAACTACTGTTCTCTATTCCATCTCTAGAGTTTTCACTGCCTGACAAAGTGAAGGATGTCCTGATGACAATTTACCCACATTTGGCGGGTGGCGGGTGCTAATTTCAGACCCTGGCAGCAGGTGTGAATGGTTCATGTCCCATATGAAGCGACTCACTGTGTGCAGGCTGGTGTGTTCATCATTTAGGATCCTGGATTCAATTCCTGCTCCTCAGATTTGCTTCCAGCTGTAAGGTCAGAAACACATTGTTAGCTCTCAGCAAACACTGCAGGAAGAAGTCCTTCAGCACAGAATCCACAAACTCTTTTTAATCTACAGAGATCCAGCTCAGAGAAAATAGAATAAAAACTAGTTTTACTTACGAGATGCAGGGCGTTGGGCTGAAATAAAAAGACAAGACTAATTATTTATGTTGTCACAGTTGAAAATGTCAGACTTTGTCACCTTTGACCTTTCCAGTGATGACCCGCTCTTCTACTCACTCCAACTCATAAATAAATCCCTTCTACCTTTTGTTTTACATCATTTATTCTCCCTTCCATCATCATGCTATAGTCATATTATCACCAAACTGTGGCTGTGACTGCTGGTTGGAACAGATTTAGATGTGCTGGGAAGTGACATTAGTTTGGATAAAAGCATCAACTTAAAGTCTAAAATCAAAATAGAGGAAAAGACATGAGACGATGTTTCTGTTTGGGTTTCTCACCGATCATCTTTTTATAAATGATGAATCCAATCACAGCGATGAGGACGAGACCCAGAACAAGCACTGCAGCGATGATGGGGACGGTCATGTCAGTGGGCTTCACTGTTGAGGACAAAACAACAAGTAGTCGCAACAGAAATGGTGGTAATAATTCTGGGTCCAGAGGAGCACGTGCATTAGTTTAATACTGATCTAAACCTTCAAATTATATATAAAAACCAGATGACAACTTCCATCCACATAAAACTCCATGAAGTGCAGGACAGTGACAGTGAACAAATGTGTGTTTATCATCTCCATCACACCTGAGGCCTGTACTACGAAGCAGGATTTTGCGTTATCGAGGTAACTTTAGAGTTAACCCTGGGTTTTCCGTCCTACGAAGGTGGATAACTTCTTACCGGGGTAGATCTCCATGGTAACTTACGCTGAACGGCTAACCTGCTCCGGAGCAGGTTATGTTCCAGATAAGAGATCAACTCGTATAAAAACACAGCCTCCTGATCAATCAGAGCTCAGTGCGCGGATCGTATGGTAATATTACACAAATAAGAAGAAGTTTAAGTCATAATCCAGGCTAAAAACAACACAGTTTAAACTGGCAAATACAGGAAGGACAGCTGGATTTATGCTGCGGGTGTTTACTGCTTTGAATTATATTTTTATATTTATTTTTTTACTTGCTCTTGAGTCCGTTTCACACCGCAGGAGACGGGGACGCATCTGACAGAAGGTTCAAATAGTTATACACGCCGTTTGTTTAATAATGGGTATAATGACGTGTAACCGTCCATCCAGCCATCAATATAATTTCTTATTGCTATTTATAACCCGACGACTTTATCCGACTTTTGAGTGTTCCGTTAAATTAATAAGTCTGTTAATTTACGCATTCACACATCGGGAGTTTTTTCTTCTGCCAGCTGTCCTTCCTGCATTTAGCAGCTTCAACTGTGTTACTTTTAGTCTGGATTAAGTGTTTAACTTCTTCGTATTTGTCTAATATAGTTTACTCTTCCTTTGTAAAATGTGCCGCTCTGTCTGTCTGTCTGCTGACAGTAGACTTGTCCATGTTAGTGATTGGTCAGATGCTGCAAACACCGCCCCGTTCACGTGAACGCGCTCACAGCCAGATAGAGAAACCCTGGGTTGACTTACCGAGTTGATAACCACCTTCGTAGGACAGTTTAGCTGGAACTCGTTTGTTAGGGTTGGTTAAGCCAGATAACGAGAACATACCCAGGGTATGTTGAACTCGCTTCGTAGTACAGGCCTCTGATCTCAGTCTTACCTGTGTTGCTCCTGATATCTTTTTTGTCCAGTCTGGTGACGATGTCGTCCTTCACACCAGAGAGCTGAAACACACAGTCGTACCTCCTCCAGTCTTCAGGTTTGACTGATGACAGTTTCAGGTCAACACTCATCTGGAAGGTTCCATCGTGGTTGAGGAGGATCTCTCCGAGGTCCACGTCCTCATGAAGCTGCTCTCCATCTTTCCTCCAGAACAGATCAGCTCTGTCGAGGGTAGAAACCTGTAGCGTGGCAGCTGACTGGAGAGGAGGGAGTCTTCTGCAGGAGAGACACCGAGGGAAGCTCTGGAGAGTAGAGACAACAGTATTATTAGTTACTGTATATTAATATTAGCATTCCTGCTCAAAGTGTTTTTACTAGTAATCCAATAAATCACAGAAATAATTGTATAAACACATTATGTAACAGTAGGTCTCTGTTTGATGGTAACATGTACTGTAATGTTACTGTAGGTCTCTGTATGATGGTAACATGTACTGTAATGTTACAGTAGGTCTCTGTATGATGGTAACATGTACTGTAATGTTACTGTAGGTCTCTGTATGATGGTAACATGTACTGTAATGTTACTGTAGGTCTCTGTATGATGGTAACATGTACTGTAATGTAACAGTAGGTCTCTGTATGATGGTAACATGTACTGTAATGTTACAGTAGGTCTCTGTATGATGGTAACATGTACTGTAATGTTACTGTAGGTCTCTGTATGATGGTAACATGTACTGTAATGTTACTGTAGGTCTCTGTATGATGGTAACATGTACTGTAATGTTACAGTAGGTCTCTGTATGATGGTAACATGTACTGTAATGTTACTGTAGGTCTCTGTATGATGGTAACATGTACTGTAATGTTACTGTAGGTCTCTGTATGATGGTAACATGTACTGTAATGTTACTGTAGGTCTCTGTATGATGGTAACATGTACTGTAATGTTACTGTAGGTCTCTGTGTGATGGTAACATGTACAGTAATGTTACTGTAGGTCTCTGTGTGATGGTAACATGTACTGTAATGTTACTGTAGGTCTCTGTGTGATGGTAACATGTACTGTAATGTTACTGTAGGTCTCTGTGTGATGGTAACATGTACTTTAATGTTACTGTAGGTCTCTGTATGATGGTAACATGTACTGTAATGTTACTGTAGGTCTCTGTATGATGGTAACATGTACTGTAATGTTACTGTAGGTACCTGAGAAGAGAGAGAGAGAGACATTAAACCAGAGTGAGATCACACCCCGGTCATCTATTATCAGTTGATATCACATCTTTACCACAGAGACACACTGATCCACAGGATCTACACCTCCTGCTGTTATTGGCTCCATGAAAGACACTTACAGCCAATCATCATCTCTGTTGGTTATTATGGGAGGACAGAATCACTGTACCAGTGTGGAGCAGCATCCAGTCGTCTCAGTCTCAGTAATGTTTCTGTTGAGTCTGACTGTGTTTCAGTGTGTGTGTGTGTGTGTGTGGTGTGTGTGTGTGTGTAATAATATATAATAATATAAACAACATTTTATCAGTAGAAAGTGAAACATGAACAAACCTCCAGTTTGGTTGAAACGCTGCTTTACAATTCAATGCTGATTTGGAGCCCTGTGGTTTCCCTTTAAGAGCTCAGTCTGTCTCTTCCAGTACTGAGGATCTCTTCTGCGATTTGCTCATCCAGTCCTGTTTGGGTTCGTATCTCATGGTGTTACTGTCATAGTGATCTGTCAGAACTTCATAAACCCAACCCAACAAACAAAAACTCTGGGAATTTTGGGGACTCCAGAAGACCCCGTTTCGAAATTCTTCTAGAGTGAGTCAGGAAGAGAAAGTTAATGTCATTTATTTATCGTTTTTATAAAAATCACTGAACAACGTTATACAGTACATTCAAGACATCCTAATAATCTCTGTGTACTCAATAAATATAAACATTCTATTTCCCAGACACTTTTTAATATTTCTGATTGTGTAAAAAAATCTAAAAGGAGTCCCATCTTTAGATCCTACAGTTGTGTAGCTGACATTCATTGATAGAAAGGTTTAAAAAAACAGACATCATTTATTTATTGATTTAATCTAGTGCTGGATATCTAGTGTGAACAGAAAGTCCACTTTAGTTTCCGTTAGGGGAGTCATTTATTCTCCAGGATGCATCATTAGTAGTTCAGGGACTTTCACAGTTTAACAATGAACTGCTGCTCTTGGAGGACAAATCTGTCCTGGAGACTCTTTTGATGAATGAGCTCAGACCAGTTTGGTATTTCTATACTTCACTTTCTTCTTACTTATCAGTCGATATATATATATATATATATACCCCGATACCATATATCTGCAATAAGTAATATCAGTAAATCCTATGGAGGGCTGATTGATCAGTGTAGCTCTACTAAACATGATGTAGTGGGGGCGCTGTGGGGTCACGGACAAGATGGCGGCTTAACGTGGAGGCTCCGTACAGCTTTGCACAAAAATGACTTAAAACCCTAATTTAATAATACCAACTGAACTGAGACTATCCCAAAAAAGAAACGATTAAAGACTGTGATATCTTCCCCCGAAAAGGCGCCTCCCAAAGAACGAAAAGCGACGCTACATCCGAGGGGCCCGAGGAAGCTAACGTTGACGGCATGGCGGACATAGCGGCGGTGCTAACTGAACTAAAATTCCTTCGTTTGAATTTGGAACATTTGGATCCAAACTGGACAGTATAGATGTCCCCCTGGGTAAGGTGGCCAGCTGGGTTGCTGCATTGGAAAATAATATGATAGAGGCGAAGCGAGATATCGCTTCCACTCCCGCGCGGATGGAAGAGGCCAAAACCCCGGGTAATGTCGGCAGAGGAGCACCTGGAAAAGAACCAGCTGAACTCACCAACGCCATAAAACGAATCGCCTCCCTGGAATCAAAGACTGATGACCTGGAGAATCGGAGTCGAAGGAAGAATTTACCCCTGTTTGGTCTCCGGGAGGGCGCTGAAGGTAACCGCCTCTGCTGGAGTTCATACAGAACATGTACCGCGCTGGCTGGAGCTGGACACCGGGAAATCCTTCACCATAGAGCGGGCTCACCGAACCCTAGCGCCTCCGAAACCGAACCAGGACAGAGCGGTTATCATTCGGTTCCTGAAATTTCAAGACCGGGGTTTGTTTTCCGCTCCGTTAAACAGCGTAACATCATGTGTGAGGGAAACAGACTTTTCTTCGCCCAGGACCTCTCAGCTGAGACCATGCGACAGGAGTTCAACAGCATCGGGAAAGTGTTTGTTGATAAAGGAACTTTCCGCGGTTTCCCAGCTTAATCCATGCAAGATACGGGCCCTCCACAAGGGGAAAAATACACCTGTTTTCATCCCCAAAAAGAGGCCGAGGATTTCCATCGCGGACATGTCTGAGAGGTCTGATTAAAGCAGGGTGAGAATTGTTTACTTTCCGACGTAAGAGTATCATTTGATACTGACTGTTTAAGGGATATAAGTCTACACTAAATGAGTCCCAGAAAACCTTTTTGTTTTTGTTTTTTTTTTTGTTTCCTTTCTTTTGTTTATTTTACAAGAAATCCCACTTTGCCCTCTTTTATTTATTTTTGAAAATGTTGTATTTAAGAGGCTGTTTATGTTGCCAGCATTGTTTTTGTATTTATATTGCACTAGGAATTCATGGACCTGAATGGTAATGCTGGCATGCAGCGCAGTGGCTATTTTGATTTAAATTTTTAAAATTTTTTTCTTGGTTCTTTTCAATACTACATGGGTTGAGTATGAATCTGCTAAATTACAGCGAGGTGCAAGGTTGACGGACACCACTGTTCCCTTTTGGGGTTTGTGTTTACACAGTTTAGCTGCCCCTTTTTAGAGTGGATCAGCACAAGCCCCACCGTACTTTGTTCTGAGAAAGGGGAGGTGGAACTCAAGTGTTCAATACGTGTGAAAATGTATGGGGGTTGGTTTTGTTTTTGTTTTTTTTTTTTGTCATGCACTCAACACAGCAGTAATATCTCTTGCTCCTTTCTCTTGTATAATCAGTATGTACTATGGAACAGACGAAAACTCAGAGTATCTTTGATAAAAAAATCACGAGCTGGAATGTTAGGGGACAAAGGGAAAGTTAACCAAACTGAAACAAGTTAAAAATGGATCAAGCACCTTAAATCAAAAATATTTTTTCTTCAAGAGTCCCATTGACCATTTCAGATATTAAGTTGGTACAGAATAGATGGCCTGGCCAAGTAATAATTCATCATATAACAATTATGCTAGGGGTGTACTGATCCTTATCCATAGATCAATACCGTTTAAAACCCATAAACACGACCCAAGACACAGCTGGAAGATATGTTATTTTCAAGGTAATACCCTTCTCTCACATTAACCTTGTCAGTGTATATGGGCCAAATGACGACAACCCTAAATTTTTTGATGATCTTTTCCTTACTGTGTCCACTTTACGTGGCTCCTATATCATCGGAGGAGATTTAATTGCACTCTAAATCCAGCTTTGGATCGTCTACAGGTGTTGATACCTCTAATGCAAGCTAGGAAATTAATTAATCAATACATTGTGGATATAAACTTGGTAGAAGTATGGAGAGAACAGAATCCTAGCAAAATAGAATATTCTTGTCACTCGAGTGCATGTAAATCTCGTTCTGTATCGATTACTTTCTTATCTAAAGAGGCTTTTATCAAAGATTAAAGGTTGTGGTACGATAGCATAGTAATAAGCGACCATGCTGCTGTTTCGTTAGAAATTCAATAGAAAACTTATTCAAAACCCCCCCAACGGCGGTTTAGGTAAGGGGTTACAGAATCCGCTTTGTTAAGTTTGTGGAAACAAAGATAGATGACTTTTTGAGTTAAATACAGACCCAAAATAGTGCCACACGAGTGGGAAGATTCAAGGCTACATAAGAGGAGAAATTATTTGGGTATACAAGTTCTAAGGCTAAACAAAAAAAAATAGAGATAGTAACTTTGGGAAAAAAAAATTAAATCTTTAGAGATAGATCTAAATGAGGGGGACGATCCAACAAAACAAAAAAATCTGCTGCTTTTTAGAGCCAAATATAAAAAATTTTCTGCAGATATAGCTGCAAAAAGTTTAATGTGGCTGAAGCAATCTTATTACGATCAAGGGGAAAAAGTTGGGAAACTTTTAAAGGAGAAAAAAAAAAATACAATCTTATAGAGCAAATTTAAAAGTGTAAAACCTCTTCAGGAAAACTAACAGTGGACCCAATGGAAATTAATAAAGTTTTAGAGAATTTTATGAACATTTATATATATCGGAATGCCCCCAAATTTCTGAGGAAAGGGATATCTTTCTTGATCAGTTACAATTTCAGACACTGACAGAAGATGCAAAAACGGAGTTGGATGGTGGTTTTAAAAATTGAAGAGCTATCACAGGCTATTAGAAGTATTAATAGTGGTAAAGTGCCAGGGCCTGATGGCCTACCAATTGAATTTTACAAGGTATTTTAAGTAAAAATTCTAGCCCCACTCTTGAAAATGTTTGATGAATCCCATGAAATGGAACTCTTCCACCCACTTTAAGACTGGACTGATAAGGGTTTTCTTTAAACCCGGAAAACCCCCCACAGAGTGTTCCTCATTTAGACCCAAAAAGTTTGATTGGAGCTGAACAAAAATACTTTGTAAAGCCCTGGCGAGAACATTAGATCCACAGTCCCACATTTAGTTAAAAATGATCAGAAGGCTTTGTACAGGGACGCCAGGGATTCCATAACATTAGAAGAGTTCTTAACATAATTCATGAAAAATTTGACGCAAAAGATACAGCAGTATTATCACTGGATGCCCGGCAGGCCTTTGATAGGATAGAATGGCCATATTTTTTTAAGGTTTTGCCTAAAATTTTGGGGTTTTGGGGAAAAAAAATCTTAAATGGATTCAGATTTTTACACAAACCCCTCAGCCAGTGTCTTAACAAATAGTATAGTTTCTAAACCATTTATCTTGGAGCGATCTACTCGCCAGGGGTGTCCATTATCACCCATGTTTTTATATTGGCCCTAGAACCCCTGGCTATGACAGTAAGAACACAGACAGGCCTGTCGGGCATCCCGGGTTTGGGGGAACAGGAGCATAGAATATCCCTGTATGCTGACGACGTGATTATTTTTTTAAAAAAACTATCTGTTAGTATCCCAAATTTAATGCAACAGATTAACGTTTGGACGTTTCTCTGGATTAACATTAACTTCCTCATAAAACTATTTTTGAATAAAGAAGAAAGATTAAAACCCCGTTATAAAACCCCATTTGTTAATGCGAAGGGGGATTCAATACCCTTTGGGGTTAAAATTACCCCTGAAATTAAAATGATTATCTCAACAAAATTTTGACCCACTAGTGTGTGAAGTGGAGGAGACATTGATCGTTGGATGACAATGCCCATATCAATGATTTGGGCCCTATAAATATGATTAAAAAGAATATAATGCCAAAATTTCTGTACCTCTTTCAATCACTCCCGCTTCCCTTACCAAAGTCATTTTTTTATAAACTTAATAGTGCTTTTGGTAAATTCATCTGGAATAACAACAAGTCTAGATTGGATTAGGCTGCTATTTCCCGCCTTATGAAAGGAGGGGCTGCGACTCCCAAATTTGAAGTTGTATTTTTGGTGGCTCAGTTAGTTCTGCAATGTTTTATTTCTCAATGGAGGCTTTTCCAGCCTGGGTGAATATTGAGCGGCATCAGTACCCAAACCTTCCATTAAAACTGTATTATACTCCGCAGATCCAAAAAAACTGAAGAGAACAACAGAAAACCCTTTCCTTAAAAATACTATTGACATCTGGTATAAAGCAATAAGCATATTGGGGATACCCCGCCCATTTCTCGCTTCTCCCCCATTTGGGGCAATACATACTTTGGGCAGGAAGGGCAGTGGTGGTTTCAGAATTTGGGCAGGCAATGGCTTGCAGAAAATAGAGGATCTTTTTATGGATGGTAACCTTCTTACATTTGATCAGTTGTGTCAGATATACTGCATCCCAAAAAACATTTTTTTAAATATTTACAGTTGAAAAATTTCATATTATCAAAAAATAAGTAATAATGTCTGAACCACCTCTATCACATCTTGAAAACCCTTTCACTTCTAAATCTAAATGAGAAGGGTCAGATTTCTTTATTCTACGCGCTTTGATGTCATATGATAAGGATCTACGATTGATAGACTGGAGGCATGGAGACTGGATATTCAAGAGGATATACGAGACACTGATTGGGAACTTGCATGTTTAAAGGCCCAAAAACAATCAATTAATACAAGAATGAAAATATTGCAATACAAATGGTTAATGAGAACTTACATTACCCCCGGGCCCAAAATGAACCGTTGGTCCCCTGACATTCCAGACACGTGTACTAAAAGTTTAGAAGGAAAGGGTACTCTGTTTCACTGTGTATGGGACTGCCCAAAGTTAAAAAAATACTGGGAAACAATTGTTCAGAATATATCTGAGATTGTTGGAGTGAAGGTGCCTCACCAAGCAAGGTTATGTGTATTAGGGTATATATCCAGATGACTTTATTGTTAGCTCAAACCAGTTAATCTTAATTGACTTTGGACTCCCGCAAACAAGGAGAATGATAGCTTTGTCTTGGAGAAGAAAGGATTTACCTTCAAAAAAGGTATGGGTGAAGGAGATGGCATCTTGTGTTATACTGGAGAGACTAACATACATAACCAGAGGAAAAGCAGCAGAATTTGAAAAAGTGTGGAAACCCTTATTGGAGTTTCTTGGACGTCAAGGTGCATAGTCATATTGAAACTGCTATGTGTTGCTGAGTGCTGTTGTTGAAATTGTTGTGTTGTTGTTGTGTTTGTCAATTTTAAATTTTTCATATTGTTAGTCTATGTATTTGTATATATGTATGTATGTTTATATGTAAAAAATTCAATAAAAAAATTGTTTAAAAAAAAAAAAAAAAAAATGATGTAGTACAGTGTGATGTAATCTGACCCAACCAACACAACTCAGTATGGAGGTGCTACGTTAAAGCAGATATATAATTCACTATGTGGAGTCCCCTGTGGAACGGCTTCAAATATTCTTTAAATATTATATCACTTAAGAAAATATATATTAGAGGTGAAACAATACGACGATATGAACGTAAAATTTACCTTCAGTAGGTTGTTATTGATTATGTGTGTGTTTCTGTGTGCACGTTATTCTCTAAATATGATTTATTTAATAAGAGAGGGTAATATATAGTATTATTTTCTATTATTACCACATAAATATGTATTATTTGGTGACAGATTACAGTTTTATTTTATTTCCTTTTTGGTGTTTTGGGAAGGTTTTTTCCCCTTTTTTTTGGGAAAAAAAGGGGGGAAAAAAAAAATTT
>CAKAOJ020001056.1:0-24669 GCA_916701645.2 Sebastolobus alascanus | reverse complement strand
TTTTTTTAAAAAAACTTTTTTTTTTTTTTTTTTACTTTTTTATGACATACTGTACTATGACTTTTTTTTTACGTTTTTTATGACATACTATAATATGACTTTTTTTTACCTTTTTTATGACATACTATAATATGACTTTTTTTTTGACTTTTTTTATGACATACTATACTATGACTTTTTTTTACTTTTTTATGACATACTTTACTATGACTTTTTTTAACGTTTTTTTATGACATACTATACTATGACTTTTTTTTTAAACTTTTTTATGACATACTATACTATGACTTTTTTTTAACCTTTTTTGACATACTATACTGTGACTTTTTTTTTACGTTTTTTCATGACATACTATACTATGACTTTTTTACGACATACTTTACTATGACTTTTTTTTTTACTTTTTTTATGACATACTATACTATGACTTTTTTTTACTTTTTATGAACATACTATAATATGACTTTTTTTACTTTTTAATGACATACTTTACTATGACTTTTTTTTTACGTTTTTTTATGACATACTATACTATGACTTTTTTTTAAAACTTTTTTATGACATATTATACGATGACTTTTTTTTACGTTTTTTATGAGATACTATACTATGACTTTTTTTTTGCTTTTTTATGACATACTATACTATGAATTTTTTTTTACTTTTTATGAACATACTATACTATGACTTTTTTTACTTTTTAATGACATATTATACGATGACTTTTTTTTACTTTTTTTTATGACATACTATACTATGACTTTTTTTTAAAACTTTTTTATGACATATACTATGACTTTTTTTTACGTGTTTTATGAGATACTATACTATGACTTTTTTTTTGCTTTTTTATGACATACTATACTATGACTTTTTTTTTTAAACTTTTTTATTACATACTATACTATGACTTTTTTTTACGTTTTTATGACATACTATACTATGACTTTTTTTGCTTTTTTATGACATACTATACTATGACTTTTTTTTTTAAACTTTTTTATGACATACTATACTATGACTTTTTTTTACGTTTTTTATGACATACTATACTATGACTTTTTTTTTGCTTTTTTATGACATACCACACTATGACTTTTTTTACTTTTTTTATGACATACTATACTGTCACTTTTTTTACATTTTTTCATGACATACTATACTATGACTTTTTTTTAACTTTTTTATGAAATACTATACTGTGACTTTTTTTTAGTTTTTTTCATGACATACTATACTATGACTTTTTTACGACATACTTTACTATGACTTTTTTTACGTTTTTTATGACATTCTATACTATGACTTTTTTTACTTTTTTATGACATACTACACTGTGACTTTTTTTTACGTTTTTATAGTAAATACTATACTATGACTTTTTTTTTTTTTTTACATTTTTAAGACATACTGTACTATGACTTTTTTTTTACGTTTTTTATGACATACTATAATATGACTTTTTTTTACCTTTTTTATGACATACTATACTATGACTTTTTTTTTGACTTTTTTTATGACATACTATACTATGACTTTTTTTTACTTTTTTATGACATACTTTACTATGACTTTTTTTAACGTTTTTTTATGACATACTATACTATGACTTTTTTTTTAAACTTTTTTATGACATACTATACTATGACTTTTTTTTAACCTTTTTTGACATACTATACTGTGACTTTTTTTTTACGTTTTTTCATGACATACTATACTATGACTTTTTTACGACATACTTTACTATGACTTTTTTTTTTACTTTTTTTATGACATACTATACTATGACTTTTTTTTTACTTTTTATGAACATACTATACTATGACTTTTTTTACTTTTTAATGACATACTTTACTATGACTTTTTTTTTACGTTTTTTTATGACATACTATACTATGACTTTTTTTTAAAACTTTTTTATGACATATTATACGATGACTTTTTTTTACGTTTTTTATGAGATACTATACTATGACTTTTTTTTTGCTTTTTTATGACATACTATACTATGAATTTTTTTTTACTTTTTATGAACATACTATACTATGACTTTTTTTACTTTTTAATGACATATTATACGATGACTTTTTTTTACGTTTTTTTATGACATACTATACTATGACTTTTTTTTAAAACTTTTTTATGACATATACTATGACTTTTTTTTACGTGTTTTATGAGATACTATACTATGACTTTTTTTTTGCTTTTTTATGACATACTATACTATGACTTTTTTTTTTAAACTTTTTTATTACATACTATACTATGACTTTTTTTTACGTTTTTATGACATACTATACTATGACTTTTTTTGCTTTTTTATGACATACTATACTATGACTTTTTTTTTTAAACTTTTTTATGACATACTATACTATGACTTTTTTTTACGTTTTTTATTACATACTATACTATGACTTTTTTTTTGCTTTTTTATGACATACTGTACTATGACTTTTTTTTAATATTTTTATGACATACTACACTATGACTTTTGTTTAACTTTTTTTGACATACTATACTATGACTTTTTTTTTACTTTTTTTATGACATACTATACTATGACTTTTTTTTTTAACTTTTTTATGACATACTATACTATGACTTTTTTTTAACATTTTTATGACATACTATACTATGACTTTTTTTTTACGTTTTTTATGACATACTATACTATGACTTTTTTTTTACTTTTTTTATGACATAATATACTATGACTTTTTTTTATGACATACTATACTATGACTTTTTTTTAACTTTTTTATGACATACTATACTATGACTTTTTTTTAACTTTTTTTATGACATACTATACTATGACTTTTTTTTTCAACTTTTTTTATGACATACTATACTATGACTTTTTTTTTACTTTTTATGAACATACTATACTATGACTTTTTCTCTGACTTTCTTTATGACATACTATACTATGACTTTTTTTTACGTTTTTTATGACATACTATACTATGACTTTTTTTTTTTAACTTTTTTTATGACATACTATACTATGACTTTTTTTTATGACATACTATACTGACTTTTTTACGTTTTTTATGACATACTATACTATGACTTTTTTTTAACTTTTTTTATGACATACTATACTATGACTTTTTTTTTCAACTTTTTTTATGACATACTATACTATGACTTTTTTTTTACTTTTTTATGACATACTATACTATGACTTTTTTTTAACTTTTTATGACATACTATACTATGACTTTTTTTTACTTTTTTATGACATACTATAATATGACTTTTTTTTAACTTTTTTTATGACATACTATACTATGACTTTTTTTTACTTTTTTATGACATACTATACTATGACTTTTTTTTAACTTTTTTATGACATACTACACTGACTTTTTTTTAACTTTTTTTATGACATACTATACTATGATTTTTTTTTAACTTTTTTATGAACATACTATACTATGACTTTTTTTTACTTTTTTATGACATACTATACTATGACTTCTTTTCTAAACTTTTTTATGACATACTATACTGTTACTTTTTTTTAACTTTTTTATGATATACTATACTATGACTTTTTTTTTACTTTTTTATGACATACTATACTATGACTTTTTTTTTTTACTTTTTTATGACATACTATACTATGACTTTTTTTTTTTACTTTTTTATGACATACCTATACTATGACTTTTTTTTTTACTTTTTTATGACATACTATACTATGACTTTTTTTTAACGTTTTTATGACATACTATACTATGACTTTTTTTTAACTTTTTTTATGACATACTATACTATGACTTTTTTATACTTTTTTATGACATTACTATACTATGACTTTTTTTTTACGTTTTTATGACATACTATACTGACTTTTTTTTAACTTTTTTATGACATACTATACTATGACTTTTTTTTAGTCTTTTTATGACATACTATACTATGACTTTTTTCTTTTTTATGACATACTATACTATGACTTTTTTTTACGTTTTTTTATGACATACTATACTATGACTTTTTTTTTTACTTTTTTATGACATACTATACTATGACTTTTTTTTTTTAACTTTTTTATGACATACTATACTATGACTTTTTTTTTCGTTTTTATGACATACTATACTATGACTTTTTTTTACCTTTTTTATGACATACTATACTTGACTTTTTTTTAAGTTTTTTATGACATACTATACTGTGACTTTTTTTACGTTTTTCATGACATACTATACTATGACTTTTTTACGACATACTATACTATGACTTTTTTTACGTTTTTTATGACATACTATACTATGACTTTTTTTTACTTTTTTATGACATACTATACTATGACTTTTTTTTTACTTTTTTATGACATACTATACTATGACTTTTTTTTACTTTTTATGACATACTTTACTATGACTTTTTTTTACGTTTTTTATGACATACTATACTGTGACTTTTTTTTAACTTTTTTATGACATACTATACTATGACTTTTTTTTTAACTTTTTTATGACATACTATACTATGACTTTTTTTTACGTTTTTTATGACATACTATACTATGACTTTTTTTTTGCTTTTTTATGACATACTATACTATGACTTTTTTTTTACTTTTTTATGACATACTATACTATGACTTTTTTTTAACTTTTTTATGACATACTATACTATGACTTTTTTTTACTTTTTTATGACATACTATACTATGACTTTTTTTTAACGTTTTTATGACATACTATACTATGACTTTTTTTTACTTTTTTATGACATACTATACTATGACTTTTTTTTTACTTTTTTATGACATACTATACTATGACTTTTTTTTTACTTTTTTATGACATACTATACTATGACTTTTTTTTTACTTTTTTATGACATACTATACTATGACTTTTTTTTACGTTTTTATGACATACTATACTATGACTTTTTTTTTGCTTTTTTATGACATACTATACTATGACTTTTTTTTAACGTTTTTATGACATACTATACTATGACTTTTTTTTACTTTTTTATGACATACTATACTATGACTTTTTTTTACTTTTTTATGTCATACTATACTATGACTTTTTTTTACTTTTTTATGACATACTATACTATGACTTTTTTTTTGCTTTTTTTATGACATACTATGACTTTTTTTTAATATTTTTATGACATACTATACTATGACTTTTGTTAAACTTTTTTTGACATACTATACTATAACTTTTTTTTAACTGTTTTTATGACATACTATACTATGACTTTTTTACGTTTTTTATGACATACTATACTATGACTTTTTTTAAACTTTTTTATGAAATACTATACTGTGACTTTTTTTTAGTTTTTTTCATGACATACTATACTATGACTTTTTTACGACATACTTTACTATGACTTTTTTTACGTTTTTTATGACATTCTATACTATGACTTTTTTTTGGACTTTTTTTATGACATACTATACTATGACTTTTTTTTACTTTTTTATGACATACTTTACTATGACTTTTTTTACTTTTTTATGACATACTACACTGTGACTTTTTTTTACGTTTTTATAGTAAATACTATACTATGACTTTTGTTTAACTTTTTTATGACATACTATACTATGACTTTTTTTTTGACTTTTTTTATGACATACTATACTATGACTTTTTTACGACATACTTTACTATGACTTTTTTTACGTTTTTTATGACATACTAAACTATGACTTTTCTTTTTTACTTTATTTATGACATACTATACTATGACTTTTTTTTTTTTACTTTATTTATGACATACTATACTATGACTTTTTTTTACTTTTTAATGACATACTTTACTATGACTTTTTTTTACGTTTCTTTATGACATACTATACTATGACTTTTTTTTTAAACTTTTTTATGACATACTATACTATGACTTTTTTTTTTTAACATTTTTATAACATACTATACTATGACTTTTTTTTAGTTTTTTTATGACATACTATACTATGACTTTTTTTTTGCTTTTTTATGACATACTATACTATGACTTTTTTTTTAAACTTTTTTATGACATACTATACTATGACTTTTTTTTTGACTTTTTATGAACATACTTTACTATGACTTTTTTTACGTTTCTTTATGACATACTATACTATGACTTTTTTTTTAAACTTTTTTATGACATACTATACTATGACTTTTTTACGTTTTTTATGACATACTATACTATGACTTTTTTTTTGCTTTTTTTATGACATACTATAGTATGACTTTTTTTTTAAACTTTTTTATGACATACTATACTATGACTTTTTTTTAAGTTTTTATGACATACTATACTATGACTTTTTTTTTGCTTTTTTATGACATACTATACTATGACTTTTTTTTAACGTTTTTATGACATACTATACTATGACTTTTTTTTAACGTTTTTATGACATACTATACTATGACTTTTTTTTAACGTTTTTATGACATACTATACTATGACTTTTTTTTACGTTTTTATGACATACACCACTGACTTTATTTGCTTTTTTATGACATACTATACTATGACTTTTTTTTTACGTTTTTATGACATACTATACTATGACTTTTTTTTTGCTTTTTTTATGACATACTATGACTTTTTTTTAATATTTTTATGACATACTATACTATGACTTTTGTTAAACTTTTTTTGACATACTATACTATAACTTTTTTTTAACTGTTTTTATGACATACTATACTATGACTTTTTTACGTTTTTTATGACATACTATACTATGACTTTTTTTAAACTTTTTTATGAAATACTATACTGTGACTTTTTTTTAGTTTTTTTCATGACATACTATACTATGACTTTTTTACGACATACTTTACTATGACTTTTTTTACGTTTTTTATGACATTCTATACTATGACTTTTTTTTGGACTTTTTTTATGACATACTATACTATGACTTTTTTTTACTTTTTTATGACATACTTTACTATGACTTTTTTTACTTTTTTATGACATACTACACTGTGACTTTTTTTTACGTTTTTATAGTAAATACTATACTATGACTTTTGTTTAACTTTTTTATGACATACTATACTATGACTTTTTTACGTTTTTTATGACATACTATACTATGACTTTTTTTTTGCTTTTTTTATGACATACTATAGTATGACTTTTTTTTTAAACTTTTTTATGACATACTATACTATGACTTTTTTTTAAGTTTTTATGACATACTATACTATGACTTTTTTTTTGCTTTTTTATGACATACTATACTATGACTTTTTTTTAACGTTTTTATGACATACTATACTATGACTTTTTTTTAACGTTTTTATGACATACTATACTATGACTTTTTTTTAACGTGTTTATGACATACTATACTATGACTTTTTTTTACGTTTTTATGACATACACCACTGACTTTATTTGCTTTTTTATGACATACTATACTATGACTTTTTTTTTACGTTTTTATGACATACTATACTATGACTTTTTTTTTGCTTTTTTTATGACATACTATGACTTTTTTTTAATATTTTTATGACATACTATACTATGACTTTTGTTAAACTTTTTTTGACATACTATACTATAACTTTTTTTTAACTGTTTTTATGACATACTATACTGACTTTTTTATGACATACTATACTGTGACTTTTTTTACGTTTTTTCATGACATACTATACTATGACTTTTTTACGACATACTTTACTATGACTTTTTTTACGTTTTTTATGACATACTAAACTATGACTTTTCTTTTTTACTTTATTTATGACATACTATACTATGACTTTTTTTTTTTTACTTTATTTATGACATACTATACTATGACTTTTTTTTACTTTTTAATGACATACTTTACTATGACTTTTTTTTACGTTTCTTTATGACATACTATATTATGACTTTTTTTTTAAACTTTTTTATGACATACTATACTATGACTTTTTTTTTTTTAACATTTTTATAACATACTATACTATGACTTTTTTTACGTTTTTTATGACATACTAAACTATGACTTCTTTTTCACTTTATTTATGACATACTATACTATGACTTTTTTTTACTTTTTTATGACATACTATACTATGACTTTTTTTTAGTTTTTTTATGACATACTATACTATGACTTTTTTTTTGCTTTTTTATGACATACTATACTATGACTTTTTTTTAAACTTTTTTATGACATACTATACTATGACTTTTTTTTTGACTTTTTATGAACATACTTTACTATGACTTTTTTTACGTTTCTTTATGACATACTATACTATGACTTTTTTTTTAAACGTTTTTATGACATACTATACTATGACTTTTTTACGTTTTTTATGACATACTATACTATGACTTTTTTTTTGCTTTTTTTATGACATACTATAGTATGACTTTTTTTTTAAACTTTTTTATGACATACTATACTATGACTTTTTTTTAAGTTTTTATGACATACTATACTATGACTTTTTTTTTGCTTTTTTATGACATACTATACTATGACTTTTTTTTAACGTTTTTATGACATACTATACTATGACTTTTTTTTAACGTTTTTATGACATACTATACTATGACTTTTTTTTAACGTTTTTATGACATACTATACTATGACTTTTTTTTACGTTTTTTATGACATACTATACTATGACTTTTTTTTTGTTTTTTTTATGACATACTATAGTATGACTTTTTTTTAAAACTTTTTTATGACATACTATACTATGACTTTTTTTTACGTTTTTATGACATACTATACTATGACTTTTATTTTGCTTTTTTATGACATATACTATGACTTTTTTTTAACGTTTTTATGACATACTATACTATGACTTTTTTTTACGTTTTTATGACATACACCACTGACTTTATTTGCTTTTTTATGACATACTATACTATGACTTTTTTTTTACGTTTTTATGACATACTATACTATGACTTTTTTTTTGCTTTTTTTATGACATACTATGACTTTTTTTTAATATTTTTATGACATACTATACTATGACTTTTGTTAAACTTTTTTTGACATACTATACTATAACTTTTTTTTAATTGTTTTTATGACATACTATACTATGACTTTTTTACGTTTTTTATGACATACTATACTATAACTTTTTTTAAACTTTTTTATGAAATACTATACTGTGACTTTTTTTTAGTTTTTTTCATGACATACTATACTATGACTTTTTTACGACATACTTTACTATGACTTTTTTTACGTTTTTTATGACATTCTATACTATGACTTTTTTTTTGACTTTTTTTATGACATACTATACTATGACTTTTTTTTACTTTTTTATGACATACTTTACTATGACTTTTTTTACTTTTTTATGACATACACTGTGACTTTTTTTTACGTTTTTATAGTAAATACTATACTATGACTTTTGTTTAACTTTTTTATGACATACTATACTATGACTTTTTTTTTGACTTTTTTTATGACATACTATACTATGACTTTTTTTTACTTTTTTATGACATACTTTACTATGACTTTTTTTAACGTTTTTTTATGACATACTATACTATGACTTTTTTTTTAAACTTTTTTATGACATACTATACTATGACTTTTTTTTTTAACCTTTTTTTGACATACTATACTGTGACTTTTTTTTTACGTTTTTTCATGACATACTATACTATGACTTTTTTACGACATACTTTACTATGACTTTTTTTTTTACTTTTTTTATGACATACTATACTATGACTTTTTTTTTACTTTTTATGAACATACTATACTATGACTTTTTTTACTTTTTAATGACATACTTTACTATGACTTTTTTTTTACGTTTTTTTATGACATACTATACTATGACTTTTTTTTAAAACTTTTTTATGACATATTATACGATGACTTTTTTTTACGTTTTTTATGAGATACTATACTATGACTTTTTTTTTGCTTTTTTATGACATACTATACTATGAATTTTTTTTTTACTTTTTATGAACATACTATACTATGACTTTTTTTACTTTTTAATGACATACTTTACTATGACTTTTTTTTACGTTTTTTTATGACATACTATACTATGACTTTTTTTTAAAACTTTTTTATGACATATACTATGACTTTTTTTTACGTGTTTTATGAGATACTATACTATGACTTTTTTTTTGCTTTTTTATGACATACTATACTATGACTTTTTTTTTTAAACTTTTTTATGACATACTATACTATGACTTTTTTTTTTAAACTTTTTTATGACATACTATACTATGACTTTTTTTTACGTTTTTATGACATACTATACTATGACTTTTTTTGCTTTTTTATGACATACTATACTATGACTTTTTTTTTTAAACTTTTTTATGACATACTATACTATGACTTTTTTTTAGGTTTTTTATTACATACTATACTATGACTTTTTTTTTGCTTTTTTATGACATACTGTACTATGACTTTTTTTTAATATTTTTATGACATACTACACTGACTTTTGTTTAACTTTTTTTGACATACTATACTATGACTTTTTTTTTACTTTTTTTATGACATACTATACTATGTCTTTTTTTTTTAACTTTTTTATGACATACTATACTATGACTTTTTTTTTGCTTTTTTATGACATACTATACTATGACTTTTTTTTAACATTTTTATGACATACTATACTATGACTTTTTTTTTACGTTTTTTATGACATACTATAATATGATTTTTTTCTTTTTTATGACATACTATACTATGACTTTTTTTTAACTTTTTTATGACATACTATACTATGACTTTTTTTTAACTTTCTTTATGACATACTATACTATGACTTTTTTTTTTAACTTTTTTTATGACATACTATACTATGACTTTTTTTACGTTTTTTATTACATACTATACTAAGACTTTTTTTTTGCTTTTTTATGACATACTGTACTATGACTTTTTTTTAATATTTTTATGACATACTACACTATGACTTTTTTAAGGTTTTTTCATGACATACTATACTATGACTTTTTTACGACATACTTTACTATGACTTTTTTTATGACATTCTATACTATGACTTTTTTTTACGTTTTTTATGACATACTAAACTATGACTTTTCTTTTACTTTTTTATGACATACTGTACTATGACTTTTTTTTTACGACATACTAAACTATGACTTTTCTTTTACTTTTTTATGACATACTGTACTATGACTTTTTTTTTACGTTTTTTATGACATACTATAATATGACTTTTTTATGACATACTATAACTTTTTTTTTTACTTTTTTTATGACATTCTATACTATGACTTCTTTTTTTACTTTTTTATGACATACTATACTATGACTTTTTACTTTTTTATGACATACTTTGCTATTACTTTTTTTTACGTTTTTTTATGACATACTATACTATAACTTTTTTTTAAATTTTTTTATGACATACTATACTGTGACTTTTTTTTAACTTTTTTATGATATACTATACTGTGACTCTTTTTTACGTTTTTTCATGACATACTATACTATGACTTTTTTACGACATACTTTACTATGACTTTTTTTTACTTTTTTATGACATTCTATACTCTGACTTTTTTTACTTTTTTATGACATACTATACTGTGACCTTTTTTTAAGTTTTTTTAGTACATACTATACTATGACTTTTTTTACGTTTTTTATGACATACTAAACTATGACTTTTCTTTTACTTTTTTATGACATACTGTACTATGACCTTTTTTTACGTTTTTTATGACATACTATACTATGACTTTTTTTTTTAAACTTTTTTATGACATACTATACTATGACTTTTTTTTACGTTTTTATGACATACTATACTATGACTTTTTTTTAACTTTTTTATGACATACTATACTATGACTTTTTTTTACTTTTTTATGACATACTTTACTATGACTTTTTTTTTACGTTTTTTATGACATACTATACTATGACTTTTTTTTTACTTTTTTATGACATACTATACTATGACTTTTTTTTACTTTTTTATGACATACTATACTATGACTTTTTTTTTACTTTTTTATGACATACTATACTATGACTTTTTTTTACGTTTTTTATGACATACTATACTATGACTTTTTTTTACTTTTTTATGACATACTATACTATGACTTTTTTTTACGTTTTTTATGACATACTATACTATGACTTTTTTTTTTACTTTATTTATGACATACTATACTATGAGTTTTTTTTTACTTTTTATGAACATACTATACTATGACTTTTTTTACTTTTTAATGATATACTTTACTATGACTTTTTTTTACGTTTTTTTATGACATACTATACTATGACTTTTTTTTAAAACTTTTTTATGACATATTATACTATGACTTTTTTTTACGTTTTTTATGACATACTATACTATGACTTTTTTTTTAAAACTTTTTTATGACATACTATACTATGAATTTTTTTTACGTTTTTATGACATACTATACTATGACTTTTTTTGCTTTTTTATGACATACTATACTATGACTTTTTTTTAACGTTTTTATGACATACTATACTATGACTTTTTTCTTTAAACTTTTTTATGACATACTATACTATGACTTTTTTTTACGTTTTTTATGACATACTATACTATGACTTTTTTTTTGCTTTTTTATGACATACTATACTATGACTTTTTTTTTATATTTTTATGAGATACTATACTATGACTTTTTAAACGTTTTTTATGATATACTACACTATGACTTTTTTTTTAACGTTTTTTATGACATACTATACTATGACTTTTTTTTAATGTTTTTTATGACATACTATAATATGATTTTTTTCTTTTTTATGACATACTATACTATGACTTTTTTTTAACTTTTTTATGACATACTATACTATGACTTTTTTCAAATTTTTTTTCGACATACTATACCATGACTTTTTTTTTAAACTTTTTTTATGACATACTATACTATGACTTTTTTTTATGACATACTATACTATGACTTTTTTTTTACTTTTTTCATGACATACTATACTATCACTTTATTTATGTTTTTATGACATAATATACTATGACTTTTTATGACATACTATAATATGATTTTTTTTTTGCTTTTTTATGACATACTATACTATGACTTTTTTTTAACGTTTTTATGACATACTATACTATGACTTTTGTTTAACTTTTTTTATGACATACTATACTATGACTTTTTTTTTACTTTTTTTATGACATACTATACTATGACTTTTTTTTTACTTTTTTTATGACATACTATACTGTGACTTTTGTTTAACGTTTTTATGACATACTATACTATGACTTTTTTTTTAAACTTTTTTATGACATACTATACTATGACTTTTTTTTACGTTTTTTATGACATACTATACTATGACTTTTTTTTTGCTTTTTTATGACATACTGTACTATGACTTTTTTTTAACATTTTTATGACATACTATACTATGACTTTTTTTTATGACATACTATACTATGACTTTTTTTTACTTTTTTTATGAAATACTATACTGTGACTTTTTTTTACGTTTTTTCATGACATACTTTACTGACTTTTTTACGTTTTTTATGACATACTATACTATGACTTTTTTTTACTTTCTTATGACATACTATACTGTGACTTTTTTTTACGTTTTTTCATGACATACTTTCATATGACTTTTTTACGACATACTTTACTATGACTTGTTTTACGTTTTTTATGACATTCTATACTATGACTTGTTTTTTACTTTTTTATGACATACTATACTGTGACTTTTTTTTACGTTTTTTTAGTACATACTATAATATGAATTTTTTTTTTTTTTTTACATTTTTATGACATACTATACTATGACTTTTTTTTACCTTTTTTATTACATACTAAAGTATTAGTTTTTTTTTACTTTTTTTATGAACATAATATACTATGACTTTTTTACATTTTTTTATGACATAATTTACGATCACTTTTTTTTAAACTTTTTTTATGACATACTATACTATGACTTTTTTTTACTTTTTTATGACATACTTTGGTATGACTTTTTTTTTACGTTTTTTTATGACA
This sequence comes from Sebastolobus alascanus, assembly GCA_916701645.2. Classification (NCBI taxonomy): domain Eukaryota; kingdom Metazoa; phylum Chordata; class Actinopteri; order Perciformes; family Sebastidae; genus Sebastolobus; species Sebastolobus alascanus. The sequence continues at coordinate 10,629 of CAKAOJ020001056.1, read as the reverse complement.
TACTATACTATGACTTTTTTTTTGCTTTTTTATGACATACTATGACTTTTTTTTTACGTTTTTATGACATACTATACTATGACTTTTGTTTAACTTTTTTGATGACATACTATACTATGACTTTTTTTTAACTTTTTTTATGACATACTATACTATGACATCGGGAAGTAATTTGTCTATCATTTTATTTGTCCCTTTTTGACGCTTTTAATTGTGTTTCTGGTGTAAATTGTTTTAAATGTTGTCTGTGATTGTTTTGCCCTTGTTGTGAAGCACCTTGAGATTTCGTTGTATTTTAAAGTGTGCTATATAAATTCAATTCATTATTATTATTATGACTTTTTTTTTTACTTTTTTTATGACATACTATACTGTGACTTTTTTTTACGTTTTTTCATGACATAGTATACTGACTTTTTTACGTTTTTTATGACATACTATACTATGACTTTTTTTTTACTTTTTTATGACATACTATACTGTGATTTTTTTTACGTTTTTTCATGACATACTATCATGACTTTTTTACGACATACTTAACTATGACTTTTTTTACGTTTTTTATGACATTCTATACTATGACTTGTTTTTTAAACTTTTTTATGACATACTATACTATGACTTTTTTTTACGTTTTTTATGACATACTATACTATGACTTTTTTTTTGCTTTTTTATGACATACTGTACTATGACTTTTTTTTAACATTTTTATGACATACTATACTATGACTTTTTTTTATGACATACTATACTATGACTTTATTTTTTACTTTTTTTATGACATACTATAATGTGACTTTTTTTTAGTACATACTATACTATGACTTTTTTTTTTTTTTTTACATTTTTATGATATACTAAAGTATGACTTTTTTTTAACTTTTTTTATGAACATAATATACTATGACTTTCTTTTTAACTTTTTTTATGACATACTATACTATGACTTTTTTTTAAACTTTTTTTATGACATACTATACTATGACTTTTTTTTACATTTTTTATGACATACTATAATATGATTTTTCTTTTTTTATGAAATACTATACTATGACTTTTTTTTTTATTTTTTTTATGACATACTATACTATGAATTTTTTTTACGTTTTTTATGACATACTATAATATGATTTTTTTTTACTTTTTTATGACATACTATACTATGACTTTTTTTTACTTTTTTTATGACATACTATACTATGACTTTTTTTTTATACTTTTTTATGCATACTATACTATGACTTTTTTTTTTTAACCTTCTTTATAACGTACTATACTATGACTTTTTTTTCAAGTTTTTTTATGACATACCTATACTATGACTTTTTTAAACTGTTTTTTATGACATACTATACTATGCTTTCTTTTTAAGCTTTTTTCATGACATACTATACTATGACTTTTTTTACTATGACATACTTTACTATGACTTTTTTTACGTTTCTTTATGACATCCTATACTATGACTTTTTTCTTAACTTTTTTTATGACATACCTATACTATGACTTTTTACGTTTTTTTATGACATACTAAACTATGACTTTTCTGTTTAGCTTTTTTTATGACATACCTTAGTATGACTTTTTTTTTACGTTTTTTATGACATACTATAATATGACTTTTTTTTACCTTTTTTATGACATACTATACTATGACTTTTTTTTTACTTTTTTTATGACATTCTAGACTATGACTTTTTTTTTACTTTTTTATGACATACTATACTATGACTTTTTTTTACTTTTTTATGACATACTTTCTATGACTTTTTTTTACGTTTTTTTATGACATACTATACTATGACTTTTTTTTAACTTTTTATGACATACTATACTGTGACTTTTTTTTTACTTTTTTATGATATACTATACTGTGACTCTTTTTTACGTTTTTCATGACATACTATACTATGACTTTTTACGACATACTTTACTATGACTTTTTTTACGTTTTTTATGACATTCTATACTATGACTTTTCTTACTTTATTGACATACTATACTGTGACCTTTTTTTACATTTTTTAGTACATACTATACTATGACTTTTTTTTACTTTTTTTATGACATACTATACTATGACTTTCTTTTTAACTTTTTTTATGACATACTATACTATGATTTTTCTTTTTTTATGAAATACTATACTATGACTTTTTTTATGACATACTATACTATGAATTTTTTTTACGTTTTTTATGACATACTATAATATGATTTTTTTTTAAACTTTTTTATGACACTATACTATGACTTTTTTTACTTTTTTTATGACATACTATACTGTCACTTTTTTTACGTTTTTTCATGACATACTATACTGACTTTTTTACGTTTTTGACATACTATAATATGATTTTTTTCTTTTTTATGACATACTATACTATGACTTTTTTTAACTTTTTTATAGACATACTATACTAAGGACCTTTTTTTTTTAAAACTTTTTTATTACATACTATACTTATGACTTTTTTCTACCTTTTTTGACTACTATACTGTGACTTTTTTTTTAACGTTTTTTCATGACATACTATAACATGACTTTTTTTTAACGACATACTATTACTATGACTTTTTTTTTTTTACTTTTTTTAAGACATACTATACTATGACTTTTTTTTTAAACTTTTTTATGACATACTATACTATGACTTTTTTTTACTTTTTTATGACATACTTTACTATTACTTTTTTTTACGTTTTTTTATGACATACTATACTATGACTTTTTTTTAAACTTTTTTATGACATACTATACTATGACTTTTTTTTACTTTTTTATGACATACTATACTGTGACTTTTTTTTACGTTTTTTATGACATACTATACTATGACTTTTTTTTTATCTACAGAATATACAGAATCTACTTTATGATATGTACTCAAAGTTGTAAATATCGCTGTCTGAGTTTTTATAGATAAAGGGAATAGTCGGCTGGTGAAGCCACGTCTATTTTTTTTAAAAATGAGTTTCTAAAGATGTTGCAGGGAGATTAATGATGTCGTTGGTTATGAATTATAATATCCACATTTCATTAGAATGTGAAGCATCGTGTTGGGTTCACGATGAGACGGAGGTAAGCTGAGGAGGCAACAGGAGTGTGAAGAGGAGTTAAAGCTTCTTCTTGTTACAGGACCGGTTCTTCTTCTTTCTCTGGATCAACGTCTGGTCCTCTCGACTCTCAGCCTTCATATACAATCGCTTTACTGACCGTCGTCGTCCGGACACACTTTGTTAAACAATTATTAAGCAATGTTCTGCTCCAAGTGTTCCTTGTGTTGTTTTTAGCAAAGCTAAGATCCAGAACCACGCAGCTCTGGTGCTGATGCCGGACGGCGTGCAGTCAGGCCGGCGGACGCTGCCTCAGCTTGCTCTTAGCTCGCCGCCGCTGCTGCTGCTGGTTATGGTGCAGATGTCCTGTTTCTGTGCAGTGATATGAAGTCTAGTAATCGTCAGAGGTCGTTTCTTTACAGCCGGTCAAACGTCCATCCGTCACATCGCTGAGCATGAAGAACTTCCAGCTCCTCGTTTTGATCTCGATTCTTTCTCGGTTGTTCTTTTCTGTCACGTATTCACTTGAATTTGCATTCAATAAGTAAAATTTGATGTTAGACAGTGACTTTAGATTTTCTTCATTTCTAGAGATGTATACCAGTACATGCATTAAACATGATTGGAGTGTCTTTCTTCTCTGTGTGTGTGTGTGTGTGTGTGTGTGTGTGTGTGTGTGTGTGTGTGTGTGGGTGCTGCTAGCAGAAAACACAGTAGGTTGATCTAGTTTATTTCACCTTTAATTCTACAACAATGTAATGCTCTTTAAAGTAAATCCAACAAAACAAAATATTCAGACTGAACAAGGAGCTCTTGTTGTTACAGGAAACGCTATGTACAGCTACACCCCCCCCCCGCCCCCCCCCCCCTCTGACAGACAGGAGAAGGTTCAAAGTGCTTCAAACAGAAGGAAAGAAAGAAGGAGGAGAATCCAACGAAAGCTCAGTGATCCCTTTGTGAGAGACCCGTAATAAAACTGCTTGGCACCAGTCTCCACCAAAAGAGACACACACACAGTCACACGGACGCTCCACGCACTCTCTCACACACACACTCTCACACACACACTCACACACTCACACACTCACGTCATGTGATTACTGGGCCGTCGCAGCGCTGCCGCCGCTGATAGCGCACGTCTGCGTGAGTGAAGAGAAATACAACATATGCAGAAAAAAAGAAAGCACAGCAAGGGATCATACTGACAACATGTGTGTTAACTGATGACCTGTTCACCATGTGACCCGCCCCCCCGACCCCCCCGCCCCCCCGACCCCCCCCCACACACATCCAATCAGAACCTTACAATACTGAACAGCTCGGTTCACCTTCAGCTCCGGCTGGACTCTGATGCTCTCTGTTGCAGTGGACCAAATGTCGTGCAAAAAATAGCCTCTTTTTTTAAGACGATTCACATTCATGGATTGTTGAAGGAGACGAGCTCCGTGCGCTGCGTGCACGTGATGGTGGTGAGAAAACAGAGGAGACGGGCCTCAGACTACGCATCTCATTAGCCTCAGACGGGCCTCAGACTACGCATCTCATTAGCCTCAGACGGGCCTCAGACTACGCATCTCATTAGCCTCAGACGGGCCTCAGACTACGCATCTCATTAGCCTCAGACGGGCCTCAGACTACGCATCTCATTAGCCTCAGACGGGCCTCAGACTACGCATCTCATTAGCCTCAGACTACGCATCTCATTAGCCTCAGACGGGCCTCAGACTACGCATCTCATTAGCCTCAGACGGGCCTCAGACTACGCATCTCATTTGTCTCTGTGAGGCTTAAACACTTCCTGTTGTTCTATTTGACGGAGTGAAGGTGGAGCTGTTGAACTGAACACATTCACCACTTCCACAGGAGGGCAGCGCTGTTGTTGTTCTGTTGTTCTGATCCGCTTTAAACACGACACACACTTCACTCATCGGCTGATTCTACCAGTGAAACAGCTCGAGTATCATTAACCAGCATCACAGCTCTATTCCTGCCTCTCCTCTGATAGTCTGAGCTTTAGTGTCCCGGATGGTGAACCACAGCGTCTATCTGGACTCCTGCCGGCCCGGTTCTGACCCGACCAGCTGGAGGATGAGGAGGAGGAACCATTCGAAGATCGGCCGTCTCAACAATAAGATCATCGTTAACGTGAAAGTCTGCGGTGGAAAATAACAACGAGGGGGGCTTGTATTTGGGACCGCTGCTGTCTCAGTGCAGAGACGTCTCGTTGGCTACAGACACACTCGTTGTATTTCCATCCTGAGGTCACATGATGCTCGATGACTCCCCCCCCCCCTCCTCCAGTGAACAGAAACATCGGGTCAGAACCACAGAACCACAGAACCACAGAACCATCTCATCTCAACAAACACTGATTATCTGCTGGCAGCTGAATTGTCTGGATGTTGTTAATAAATTAAAGAGAATAAAGGTGTCAGAGTGTGAGAGAGAAACACTGCAGCATCACAACAGGACACCCGGCATCTTCAGTTAGAAATATCCACTTCCTTTCTGCAGTTCATAAGAAAACAGAGACATATAAAAGGTTGTGGTGACTAATTAAATGAGCCACTATTCAAGGATTCTATACATAATCTTAAATGCTATATAGGTATCTGAATATATTATTTATTCCTTTATTTTACACAAACGTGTGTGTGTGTGTGTGTGTGTGTGTGTGTGTGTGTGTGTGTGTGTGAGAGAGAGAGAGAGAGAGGAGGTCATTGAATGGTGTCAGGCAGAGCGGCCGTCTCTTCCTGCTGCTGCTCGCCTCCACGTCTCAGCCAATCAGAGCAGAGATCACTAGTGAGGTCATCGTCTGTCTCATGAAATGAAATCAGATGAAGATGTCGTCTTTGGAATTTGGAGGTTAAACGTGTCAAAATCACGACTTTGCTGGTGATTTCCAGCGAAAGACTGAAAAGCGAGAGAGACGTCCAGCTCCCAGTGCCTGCTGGGTAAAAACAATACGACGGGGGGGTAGGCTGTGAGTGAAGGGCGTGAAGGTAACAGGAGGGATTACTCAGTCAGTCGGTGTCGGACACTAACAACCAACAAGCTGCAGCTCGTCTGTCACATCAGTTCACCTCCATCACGGTGCGTCGGCGGCGTGGAGGAGCTGAACTCTAACTAGTCCTGGTCTAAGACTCTCACCGCGGTCTAGGGCCGTACCGAATGACTTATCAGTGTTATTGTGCCTCTGAACCAGTGGAGCGACACTGAACCAGTGGAGCGACACTGAACCAGTGGAGCGACACTGTTCCAGTGGAGCAACACTGAACCAGTGGAGCGACACTGAGCCAGTGGAGCGACACTGAACCAGTGGAGCGACACTGAACCAGTGGAGCGACACTGAACCAGTGGAGCGACACTGAACCAGTGGAGCGACACTGTTCCAGTGGAGCAACACTGAACCAGTGGAGCGACACTGAGCCAGTGGAGCGACACTGAGCCAGTGGAGCGACACTGAACCAGTGGAGCGACACTGAACCAGTGGAGCGACACTGAACCAGTGGAGCGACACTGAACCAGTGGAGCGACACTGAACCAGTGGAGCGACACTGAGCCAGTGGAGCGACACTGAACCAGTGGAGCAACACTGAACCAGTGGAGCAACACTGAACCAGTGGAGCAACACTGAACCAGTGGAGCAACACTGAACCAGTGGAGCAACACTGAACCAGTGGAGCAACACTGAGCCAGTGGAGCAACACTGAACCAGTGGAGCAACACTAAACCAGTGGAGCAACACTGAACCAGTGGAGCAACACTGAACCAGTGGAGCAACACTGAGCCAGTGGAGCAACACTGAGCCAGTGGAGCAACACTAAACCAGTGGAGCAACACTGAACCAGTGGAGCAACACTGAGCCAGTGGAGGCCAGTCTCACTGCTCTCTAACAGTTATTTTATAAATGATCAGTTAAATCACAGAAGACACTAACAGCTGCAGCCCTTCGACGGCTGGTTAGAGTCCACTAGAGGGAGGAGAGGAAATGTTTGGGTGAACTGACCCTTTATCCAGACCTGGTGAAGCTGAGGGACGTCTCTACGACGTCTCCACGACGTCTCCTGACCATAGAAGCAGTCCGAGCTCGGAGGTGACGGGACGTAGACGTCAGTCTGCTGAGCAGCGTGGACGAGCGGCGAAATGATTCAATGGACCAACGTCCTCCAAAAGTCCTCCAAGAGTCCTCAAAGAGTCCTCCAAGAGTCCTCCAAGAGACCTCCAAGAGACCTCCAAGAGACCTCCAAGAGTCCTCCAAGAGACCTCCAAGAGATCTCCAAGAGTCCTTCAAGAGTCCTGCAAGAGTCCTCCAAGAGTCCCTTAAGAGACCTCCAAGAGTCCTCCAAGAGTCCCTTAAGAGACCTCCAAGAGTCCTCCAAGAGACCTCCAAGAGACCTCCAAGAGTCCTCCAAGAGACCTCCAAGAGTCCTCCAAGAGACCTCCAAGAGACCTCCAAGAGTCCTCCAAGAGTCCCTTAAGAGACCTCCAAGAGTCCTCCAAGAGTCCTCCAAGAGACCTCCAAGAGTCCCTTAAGAGACCTCCAAGAGACCTCAGCTACACAGAGAGACGACCTTCTGCCTGCCTGGTCCAAAGACACCAGGACGTCCATCCTCACTCCTCTGGCCTGGGGGGGGGGCAGTCCATCACTGACACACACACACACACACGCTCACACACAATCTCACACACACACCCCTGTGCACACCCACCGTTCAGAGCGCTCAGCATCTCACCAACACGTCATTCAGCTCCTCCACCACGTCCTCCGCTCTATATACACATTAAATCTAGATCTGCAGCGCACGCACACACACACACACACACACGCACACACACACGCACACGCACACACACACACAGAGTCCATGGGACATTCAATGCCGCTCCGGTGCTCTTCTTAAGCGGTGCGGCAGCCCGTCCTGTCCCTTCCTGTCCCGTCCTGTCCTGTCCTGTCCCGTCCTGTCCCGTCCTGTCCCGGTCCTCTGGGACTCAGTCGGAGCTGGCTGCGATGGGTTTGTCCAGGTCCAGGTCCAGGTCCAGGTCCAGGGGAGCCGGGCTGAGCTTGAGGTTGCCGTAGCAACTCTTACAGACCCGGCTTGGCTCAAACAGCTGCTGGCTTGGCACGGGGATCTTCTGGTCGCAGCAGCTGGCGCAGAACACGTTACCGCAGTTCCTGCAGGGAGACACAGACGGGTCACTGCTGGACTCAGAGACAGAAACCTCCTTCACACCTGCTGTTACCATGCGTCTCCTCACACCTGCTGTTACCATGCGTCTCTTCACACCTGCTGTTACCATGCGTCTCCTCACACCTGCTGTTACCATGCGTCTCTTCACACCTACTGTTACCATGCGTCTCCTCACACCTGCTGTTACCATGCGTCTCTTCACACCTGCTGTTACCATGCGTCTCTTCACACCTGCTGTTACCATGCGTCTCCTCACACCTGCTGTTACCATGCGTCTCTTCACACCTGCTGTTACCATGCGTCTCTTCACACCTACTGTTACCATGCGTCTCTTCACACCTGCTGTTACCATGCGTCTCTTCACACCTGCTGTTACCATGCGTCTCTTCACACCTGCTGTTACCATGCGTCTCTTCACACCTGCTGTTACCATGCGTCTCTTCACACCTACTGTTACCATGCGTCTCTTCACACCTACTGTTACCATGCGTCTCTAACATATGCACCAGAATCCTGCTCTCCTTCACACAGCTCACGGATTATTAACAGCTCACTGACTGATATCTAGATGATCAACTAATGTTCTCATACTACAGAGGACTCGTTTCATTAGAGGAGCTGGAAACAGGTGGGGGTTAGGTGGAGGTTAGGTGGAGGTTAGGTGGAGGTTAGGTGGAGGTTATTTAGGACATTCTGATGGGGATTCACCAGTTTAACACAACATTGGATGACATGCTGTGTCAGAGGTGCAGTTGGATTGAAACGATCATCTATTCAGTCATTACAGGTAAATTAAACCTAGAAATAAATCTGGTTACTAAACTCACCTTTACAGAGTTCATTAGGCTTTAAGAGAGACCTTGATAGGGTCCACTACATACTTTGAATGTGGCTTTACAACCAACAATGTGTTAGTTAGTCAGTCAGTCAGTCGCTCCGAGCCCGTCGGCTCCTACTGAAGATCTAAATCTTTATAGTTTATGTTCTTTTGCTTTAAAGAAAACAATGAAGTATTTATTAACAGAGCTCAGAGCTGGACGTTATCAGGAAACGTTATCAGGAGTAGAGAGTGAATTTATTGAGGACTACTTTCAGTCGTGGATGAATACGTACTATATGTGGAGCACCAGTAAGGGCGGTGTACAGTATAAATGAACTACAGAGGGTCACCCAGTGATACTCACTGATCTGAGCTCTACTCTGGACAGAAGGATCAGTTCACTGCTGGTTCTGGTTCTGTTAACACTAATAATAAGAATATGTGTAGCTCGTGAGCAGCTGTAGCTGTGGAGTCATGAGAACTATCATGTGATCCGCACGGAGCATGTCCTGTTTATTTCAAAATAAGAGCGCACTATTATTATCCATGCCAGCCAGTCATGAACATGACTTCACATGACTCCATCCAGGATTAACTAATCAATCCTCTGAAGTTAGCTGGATGAGAACTAACAGGATCCTTTTAGCAGGATAACATTAGCCTGGATTAGAACTAAGGGGATCCTTTTAGCAGGCTAACATTAGCCTGGATTAGAACTAAGGGGTTCCTTTTAGCAGGCTAACATTAGCCTGGATAAGAACTAAGGGGTTCCTTTTAGCAGGCTAACATTAGCCTGGATTAGAACTAAGGGGTTCCTTTTAGCAGGCTAACATTAGCCTGGATTAGAACTAAGGGGATCCTTTTAGCAGGCTAACATTAGCCTGGATTAAACTAAGGGGTTCCTTTTAGCAGGCTAACATTAGCCTGGATAAGACCTATGGGGATCCTTTTAGCAGGCTAACATTAGCCTGGATTAGAACTAAGGGGTTCCTTTTAGCAGGCTAACATTAGCCTGGATTAGAACTAAGGGGTTCCTTTTAGCAGGATAACATTAGCCTGGATAAGAACTAAGGGGATCCTTTTAGCAGGCTAACATTAGCCTGGATAAGAACTAAGGGGATACTTTTAGCAGGCTAACATTAGCCTGGATAAGAACTAAGGGGGTCCTTTTAGCAGGCTAACATTAGCCTGGATAAGAACTAAGGGGATCCTTTTAGCAGGCTAACATTAGCCTGGATAAGAACTAAGGGGATCCTTTTAGCAGGCTAACATTAGCCTGGATAAGAACTAAGGGGATACTTTTAGCAGGCTAACATTAGCCTGGATAAGAACTAAGGGGATACTTTTAGCAGGCTAACATTAGCCTGGATTAGAACTAAGGGGATCCTTTTAGCAGGCTAACATTAGCCTGGATAAGAACTAAGGGGATCCTTTTAGCAGGCTAACATTAGCCTGGATTAGAACTAAGGGGATCCTTTTAGCAGGCTAACATTAGCCTGGATAAGAACTAAGGGGATACTTTTAGCAGGCTAACATTAGCCTGGATTAAAGGGATCC
>CAKAOJ020001055.1:0-27261 GCA_916701645.2 Sebastolobus alascanus | reverse complement strand
TTAGACATTATCATTTCATGCAACATTTTTTACTTTCAAGGTCTTTTACAGAAGAGCAGGTGTGGGACCACTGGACAGGTATTTTATAGGATTACAAACAGGAACCATGTGTGACACTGCATTTTGCACTCATGACCAGTTTCTAATCTCATCCATTACATAGATTTTACAGACAATAACATCAGAATACACCAGTAGATTAATCCCAGTACAATACCATTACTGTGCAAACAAAGTTTGAAATTAGTTTTTGCAAGGCCTGTGTAGGAGCCAAATATTAGAAAAGGATAAATTAAATTCCTTATTATAAGATGTAAATTATGTTGATAGAGTAGTGGTTGGTATTTGTGCCCCATGTGGCCAACCATGGCATTAAATTGTTAATAAATTGGCACCAGTTGATGGCGTCATTGTGATTAGTATCAGCTTTGCACAGCGCAGGCTGTTTCACGACGCCAAGAGCCGAAATTGTTTTTCAACGGGCTTTAATAGAGCAACTTGTTCATTTTACAAAGACGAAGTTTAAGTTGATCTTTTTCTTTACTTTGGGTTGCCGCGGCATATCCTGTACTGGTTGTTTTGTGTAGTTTATCACACACACACACGCACACACATAGGCCGCACATTGACATCCATGCATCCATCGACAGAGCTACTGGCTGGACATCTAACCGTGAGTAACAAGATGAATGAGTGGAACTTTAATTAAGATAAGCCTTGTTGTAGACACGTTTCTTGGTGATAGAAATATGGCTTAAAAGGAAACTAAGAAGGAAGCCATAATAGCCTGAATATGTAATACTGACTCTTCAAATGAAAGAAATCAGATTTTTAAGGACTCCTGTCATTGACTTTGACATTGATGATTCTGAGGATGAGGATGAGGAAGACGACGACATGATTGTAGTTCCTTTTGAAAGTGACAGTCTTTCATCAGTCGGTTTAATTTTTTTCACTACAGAAAAATTGGGAGAATATTTTTTTCAAGAATTGTTAATGACAATATACATCTCACATACTCAAAATGAAAATAATTTGGATATTGCCACTATTTCAAGACATTTCCAAAATCATCAGTTCCACAAAGTGACCAATCCTCTTCGCCAGTCATTTCTGATGTACTTCATACATTTTATATACTTTAGGAAGAAGTGGATCTTGCCATCATTTTGAACACTTTTCAAGAGGAACACCTCTCTGACGGCCTGGTGTCCATCATTGGCATAAGGAGGAAAAAGCTTCTAGAGACGGCCATTAAAGCGATCTCCAGAGTCACTTTCTGTTGGACCCGTTCACCACACGTTGAGTTTCTAGGAGAAGATGCAGATGATATGGGGGGACCACAGCGAGAGTTTTTCAGGTTTGAATACCTCAAGTAATTTTTTAAATACATGCTTCTTAACAAATGTGTCTATGTTTTCAGCTGAACTGCACAGTAATACAATTTGTTTTGTTTCTCTTTTCTGTTGATTTATTCTAGACTCCTGATGATAGAGGTACAGACCTCTCTTGGCATTTCCGAGGGAAAGGCTGGCCAGGTCTTTCTTAGTTATGACCAAGCAGCATTAGACCAGCGTAAATATTTCAAAGGTGGCAACCTTATTGCTTGGTTGATTGCACATGGAGGTCCATGTATCAAAGCCCTGGATCCCAGCCTCTTCCAGCTGATGTGCAGCCAGGAGCCGCCACTGGAGCAGTTTGACTGGAATGTGCTGCCTGACCCAGATGTGCAATACAAAGTCAAAAGGGTGCTTAATATTTATCATCATAATATTTATTGGGATTTTAAAACATAAAAAAAAATCACTTCTGGTCAAAGTCAACAAAAGCATGAAATAGCATTTCATTTCTACTAAATCTCAGCAGGACGAATATTTACTCAATCTGGGACTTCAGCTAAATTGTTCTTACTCAGATTTCTCTCTAAGATCCTACAGTGTACTCAAGCAAGACCTGGGGGACTGGATTGCTGAGTGTGGCGTCCCGGGCATATTTAGTGCCACGGTTGAAGACATACCAAAAATCTACGCATATGTGGTGAAGCACTACATCTTTCTCAGGTAAACACATACACAAATGAATTAAGCTTTACAACTGTAACTACTACAAAACACTGCCAGTATAAAAACATGAAATGACTGTATGCTACTACAGTATTAGCTTGAAAATTATAATGGAAACATGGAATATATCAAACTGAATCTGTGTTTAGTAACTGTTAGATTTTGTTTACAAATGTAGAAATACTTGTGAATTTTTGTATCTTCAAGGAATAGTGACATGCGAACATTTAAACGTTTGGAATCACTGAGAAATGTTAATGTTTATTTGTTTGTTTGGGACAGAGCCTGATACTTTGTATTCCCCAGTGTAGCATTAAAATGATCAAAAATAATAATAATGTTACAAATGACCAGGACAGAAAGAGAAGCTGCCAGCTGAGGATCAGTTGGGCATCTGTTTGTCAAACTAGTAGAGACTGATGTACTGAAGTACCTCCTGCACAGGTGTGCGTCTGGGCTTTCTCTTCTCTTTCTGTCCTGGTCATGGCTGCTGAAACCGGCAAGCCGCTGTAAAGATAGAATTAAGAAAGCGTTACATACAGTAATAGTAATTTGTGACATTATCATTATCATTTTTGATCCAGTTAGTCAGTCTTTCCCAAAATAAACGAATAATTGAATAAAAAACTATCAGTCATTCCAAACTTGTGCACGGTAATGTACATGTTTTATCTTTGTTGGTTTATAGAACGGCCAAGATGATACACCAGTTCACAGATGGAATGAATGCATTTGGGAAGCTTTGGGACCTGGTCAAGGAGAACTGGATTGCCTTCCTGCCTTTGTTCACCAACATGCAGGAACCTCTGTCAAAGGCAGCCTTCAAGGTCATCTTCAGTTACAATTACAGCAACAGAGGAAGCAACCATCGTGAGGCAGAGGAGGACACCATCTACAGCTGGGAGATGCTTCTTAACATGATTGAAGGTACATTTTGGAAAATTTTGGAGCACTAATCTTAATTATGCACTACACAAACAAAAAGGTCCACTTTAAATGTACTGTGACAGAAAGCAAATATTCAAAGTGTTATTGTGGGATGTTTTACCAGTTTATGTGAATGCAAATTATCTTACGCCAAGTTAGCCAAAGCCATTAGAACAAGGGGCACATGCAAATGTTGATGTCATCAAATTTACCTTTTGTTTTAAAAGTGTACTCTAAAGCCAGTCATGTTTACATACCCTACATTTTTGACAAATAGTTGGCTTGAAATAGGTTTAGTCCCGATATTGTAATGTTATACATTTTATTTATTTTAGAAATGAATGCAAATGTTATTTAGATTTACTTTTGCTTCATTTGCAGACAAAGTGACTGAACTAAGGTTCGAAGAGCTTCTGATTTTCATCACTGGAGCAGATGAAGTTCCTGCCCTGGGCTTTCCTGTGAAGCCCTGCATCGACTTCTACGAGCAGGTGGCAGGCCAGCGTCGTTTGTCCTACGCATCGACCTGCATGATGTGCTTGTACCTGCTGTTACGTGTGGGCTTTAATATACCACAGGGCACATTGTTGTGGGCGTGTTTTGTTTCTCTGTGTCCCCTCCCCTCTGACATAGTTTCTCTTCAGGAGGAGCGCACCTGAGACGGTGCGCTGATTAAGGGAGGGAAGAAAAAGGAGGAGGGACGGTGCGTAAGGGCGCACACTGACTGACACTCAGGCTGCAGCCGGCAGCACTGCTCGGGAGACTTCCGTCTCCATTTGTTTCGTAGTTTTGATCTAAGATGACTTTTGTTCTCAACATTTAGTTTATGACTTTGTTTTGGGCTGGAGATCACCGGTAGTTAAGTTTTCGTACTTTTGGTTTAAGTTAGACACTTTTGGAGTTAGAGGGATGAGCTGACTTCCCCTTCTTTTATTCATTTAACTGGGATCTCCAACCTTTTTGCTCAGTTATATCTCTGACAAGTACTTCTGTCTCGATTTAAAAATAAATCGATTGTTATTATTTTCACATAATTGTCTCTTGGCGTCCTTTCATATGCTTCAGTCTCTCTAGAGCCTTTGTTTGTTTGAGAGGCCGTAACACCTGCCAAGAGGCGTCACACAGGAGGACGAACTGCATCAGATGCTTTCCCAGGCCATAAGAGGCTCTTTGGGATTTGGAAAGGTGTAGTTCATGACAGGCAGGTTTACAGGAGTAGTACCATGAGAACATTTGATTAGCAAATACTCCCAGTCAATTTGCACCATCTGAACCAAAGAAACCATGTTTACAATCTGAGTTTTTCCCTCTGGTAATGTCTGAAGGATTGTGTGTTTGTTCATACTACTGAATTGGTGTGTGTGCACACACTATGTTCTTTGAAGAATGTTTTGAATCTCTCTAACACACACCAGATACCTGCCCTTTAAGTCTGTTATTCCGTCCATTGCATTTTGAAGATCCTGTTGTTGTGCAGAGCTCAGGTTAATGAGTGGTTGTGACACAATCACTGCTCGTTCCAGGTCTTCACTGTTTGCTTGTAACTAGGTGAGCTGTATACCATGTCTTGCCAAGCCAGCTTCCAGGTTTTCTTGGCTGTAAGAGTCATCTCCAAATACATTGTTGAGAGCTGTTGACTCCTGCTCACTGTTGGCTAGCATGCCCTCCATCCAAATTTGTGTTGGTGTACGTTTGTTAGCCGATCTGATTCTGTAGTTGTTCCAGGCACGTTTGAATATATCTAGTCGTTCTTGGATTTCTGGCTTATAAACTACTTGCAGTGCCATTTTTTGAGTGTCATCTTCAGGGTTCAATATTTGTTCATCTTCAAACGAATAGAAAAGCATGTAGAAGTAGTGCACAACCTGCTGGAAAACATCTCTCCAAAGACATTCAATACGTTGGTTGTGCACAGACTGGCCTGTTATGTGCCTTGCATGTCCGTCTCCCTGCAGAAGGTTCATTAAAAGAGCAACCAGAGTGTTCTCTCCACCGTGGTCAGATCGGACTCTGGAGGGTAATCCATACAGACAGGTGGCTCCAACAAAATGAGTCAACACTGTCAGAGCTCTGTTATCTGTGCCGCAGTTGATGTAAGTTATTAGCCTGGAGTTCCCATCAATACCAGCATGCGTCACAAACCCCCACCTGTAAAACATTTAAAATAATATAGAATGATGGATTACTTCATTACATGTAAACCCTTCCAGATTATTCTATTACATTTGTACCAACGGATTCATAACTAATATAAATATTTTGGTTAAGAAAAAAATTGAGATTGGAAAGGTGGAAGAGTAAGATAATGAAAGATGAAGCAAGGAGGCTGGGTTCGGGAGAGGTCATGGCCGTCATATTCTGTAAAAAACTTTAAACTTTTTTTTAACATGCACAGTGAAATTGAGTCTACACTACCCATTCAATATGGCTCCATAACACTCCCACCAGTACATAAAATTAGTGATTACCGAATAAGACGCATAAGGCCGTCTATGTGCCACAAACTATTAGGAAATGGCACATAATATGTTCTCATGGCCACAGTCTGGCTCCATCTCTGGGCTGCAGCAGCTGGATCAATGCGGTTCAGGGTCTCTCGAACTCTTCTTCTTTGTGCTACAATCCCGTCAGCATGCAGGTACTCCCTCATCATCTGAAAGCAGTTCATAATTCAAGACAAGATAAAACACACTTTGTATAAAAAAGATATACATAAAACCTACAAGGGAATATGTTGTAGTATGCTTACCTCTGAGCCTGATCTTGGAAACTGGCTGTGGAGTCTCCTGACGTGCTCCTCTAGGTCAGCATCACTAATGGGAGTGAATCTGTTTCTCGCTGAAATCTGAAAAGACTTCATTTTTTTATGCAGGTATGAGGAGGAACAGCCCAGCATCCTTGCCATGGCTCTCACTGTGAAGCATTGAGTGAGGAGCAGCTCAATTTGCTCCCTTGTAATGTCAAGGGCAGGTCTCCCTCGTCTCCCTAAAATATGCCAATAAAACAATTAAGAAATATCAATAAATTAATAACAAAAATAGTAGGTTAATTTAAACATGTCATAACGCCCAGAAGTACAAAGAAAATGGTTGGTTTGCATACCACCTTCCTCTACCATAAACAAAGTTACATAATTATATAAGTTGCTGTTGAAGATTGGTGAGTCCCCTCTCACCTTATTTTAACTTATTCCACATTTGTTGTCCTCCCAAACACAAGTCGGCTTAAAACTAATCAGATTATAGGACCAAGGCGTAGGCTAACGCCGGGAACGCACTGGCCGCGTGGCGGTTGCGTTACCTGTTGTTTTTTATTTTGGCGTCTGTGTTAACAGGTTAGAGCATCCACACTGCCCGCGTGAGACGCGTGTCTCTTCTAGAGCTCCGAGGTCTCGTCTCGCCTATTTTTGACGCGAGCCGCGCGCGGTTCGCAGCAGCAACAGACAGACAAAGTGATCTATTGACAATATATTGACATCATATCAGCAAGATTACTACAGTTTCAATGTCTAGACATCTGTAGAATATGTCACAGACAGTGAAAGTGATCTATTGACTGCATATTAACATCATACCAGCAAGATTACTACAGTTTACATGTCTCTATCTGTAGAAAATGTTACGGAGATGAAAAAAAGATAAGAGAGTTATTTTATCAGCTTGTCCTAACTAAAACGTTATGTTTGAGTAAATGTTGATATATTAGACTACATTATATTATTCACATCATAAAGAACAGTTCATAAAAGTCTCTTTCAAAATAAAACAGACCTACAATCCCACAATAAACCCAAATGTATTGAATGGTAGCTTTTCAGTTCCAGCAGTAGCCGTGGTTGATATCATTTTTTCTAATCACATTATCATCAACCAAGAATTAATTGTAGTTTTACAGAGACAATACTTTGATTCTTCAGATCAACTGACTATGGTCTGTCATGATGCACAGAGAATAATGAAATCATACCGATACAAATTCATCCCCACTAAAGTTGGTTATCTTCACTGTGTTCAAGGGAGAATAAATGTAATTTGGAAAGTGTTGGAGACTCACATATGAGGATGAAATTTTGAATTTTTCATTGCATGTGCTGCAATTCTATACAATCAAATACTTTCTGGAACTCAATAAAGGTAAATAGACTAATGTAAAATATAACTGGAAAAACATTCAGATCAATTAGCTTTGATACATTTTATGTCCTGACTATTTTCAGAGCAAAGGAAAATCAGGGCTTGGAAATTAGCAATAATATGATGTTTATTCTTTTTGTCCAGAAGAGAAAGCGAGCAAAATGGTGATTTATTCTCTGAAATTAATTTATTAATATTCATTTACAGAAGAAAGTGACAAGAAAGAGAGAGAATTATAGAGATATAGAGATATAGAGAGATATTGTGTAATGCCTTTTTGAATTGAAAAATTTCAATTTTTGCTGCTTGACAGCTGAACTGTTGCGTCCGTCTCGTGGGTTTTTCTGTCATTAGGTCTCTGTAGACAGCTAAGGGAGTCTGTCTCAACATACTGTACATCACAATGAGGAGCCCGTTATAAACAGGCTGATCTAATGATGTTTGATCCCATACAAAGGTTGGTTGAAGGAGTAGGCTGTTGGTTGAATCTGAAAATTCCAAGCATGTAATGACCTAAAAATATATAAATAACAGCATTTTAGACACTTCCAACAATGTGTCTGTTAAGACTGCTGTTCCTGACCTTTCTCTGTGATGTAAATATCACAACAGCAAAGACTATATAAATACAAGAGAGTTCTCTCTTGATTACAAGACAGCATTCTCATAATTACAGCATTTTGAGGTAGATTGTAACTCGATTTGTCATAATTTATAAGATGATATATGTGACGGCCGTGGGGCCGTTTGGTCTATGTTTGGGATGATCCTGCCCTCTTGCCTCTATTCCCCTGCAGATGCCCTTCCCCCATCACCTGCACCGGTATTCCGGATTTGGTGATTAAGGGTGAAGTTAAAAGGCTGTGGAGGAGGAGCCAGCGGGTGCCCAGTGTGCCAGTTCGGCGGACAAGTGTAGTGTTTTTGTGGACCGTTTTGCGCCGTTCCTCACTCCTCGTAAGAGGAGGTGTTTTTGTGTTTTTGCTAAACCTTTGTTTGTTAGTTAAGCTGGTGTTAGTACTTTTGAGTTATGTTAGTTTTGGTTCTGTTAGATAAATAAACATTCTTTTGTTGTTACACCAACCTCCGTTTCCCTCGTTTCCTCTTTTCCACCCGGTTTTACTTTTTATTGTTACTCCCCCTCCCCTCGCCTTAAGTGTGGTCGTAACACGCATGAAATGTAATTACTCACAACTAAAACCAAATTATTAGATGCCAAGACGATGCGCAGCGGTGTTTATTTGTGTTGAGAAGGATTTTGCAACTTAGGAAAGTTAACACGATAATTCTCACCTCAGTCTCGTCTCAGTGATAACAAAGTGACATTAGGTCACATCTGCAACAGTTTCTGCAAATGTGTTTCAGTTGAAGCCCACCCAGCTGACAAATTGGAGAATGTGTTCCTGTTTCAATATGAGCCCTGGTCACAAATCAAAGCTCATCAATGGGGAGCGATATGTTAATGTTAACACTACTAATTTTCTAGGGCGGGTCCATTATTTAGCTTTGTTTTTTTTCTTTTGCTTTTTACATCATTCTGTAGCTTCCCAATGGTGTTCCTGACATTCAAATTTTGTATGAAGTATGTTTTGGCGTCAAAATGCTATTTTCCCATGCCCTTCAAAAAAAACATTCCTGTGTGACCTGACGTAGGTTTCTGCACGATGACACTGCTACATATACAGTAAATATATACATCTTTCGGTGACCCAGAGATTCACCTCCAGAACTTCTCCGTCTGATACACACATTTCATTTGTGTTTATTTTCTACCACATGTTAATTTTTCTTAGTCAAGTGACTTCTAAGGGACAGCATTTTTAAAGATCTTTTGTTTATCTGGCGTGATTTAAATGATTAATGTTTGGCCAGCATTTCGAGTTTTTCCGTGAAATAGATAAATTCTTAAAACTCAGATGATAATCCGACTTCAGCTTTTTGATCTCTTTCAACGAGTAATCAGCCAACGGAGAAAGTTGAAGACTTCCACGCCGTGGTATCCAAAGGGCCAGCTGAACCTATCTCCTCAAAAAGTCAATCCAAAGGGCTTGTCTATCCAGAAAACGTGTGAGGAAACTGCCTCTGGACCCATCAGAACCAACGCCAGAAAGGATAAGTGAATTTTCCGTGGCTGACTTTGATCAAGAGTTGTTTGTCAGACATATCTTCTAAATTTCTTAATCTTCCAAATTATTAATTGCAACTTTTATAGTTTAGAGAGAGAGAATAATCGGACTTCCCTCACTACTAAAGTTCCAATCAGAATTGTGTCATTGAATTTTCATGTCATTCATTCATTAATTACCAGTGTTAATTAGTCATATCACGATTTAGGGTAAATAAATGTTTCACTTTGTCATACGTCATGGTCTGTGTGTGTATTTCAAAGCAGAACTTCAGATCAATGAATTCAGAACTTACACTTCAGACTTGAGATTGATTAATGATCAATACTTATATTAAAATAGTTTCCTCTTTTACTATAAAAAGTGCTGGTGCCCCGAATTAAGTATTTCTTTATTTTACGAGTGCAAATCTTTAATTACATGTAGAGTGGTTAAACGCTACAGGGAAAATAAAAACAAAAACAAAGTACCAGAATGAAAACCAGGTATCACAGTAACACAGCATTCAGGCTGCATCAGATACGGCGCTGTGCCCAACACAGAAGAGACAAGTTGGCTACAGATGCTGCATTTCACATTCATTACAAGTTGCAGTGTGCACTCAGAATAAAAAAGAAATACAGAGACATTGTAAATCACCGCCAGCCAACTCCACAGCCTGTGATTGACAGGGTGATGCAAGCTGCCATGTCTTCATTCTCTGAAAGAATTCGGCATGGACCCACCTATGTCTGTACAGTGTGTCACAGGACTCTGTTTCCTAATCAAGTTAAGCGTTGCAACAGCTCAAAATATGTCAAAAACTTGCATGTGGTAGCTGCTTGCTTAACAGGAAAATATGTCCATGTTTGTGACAGTGAATGCTCGGCTCCTTGTACCGTTCCACGAGAGAGAATGCAGGAGTGGATCTGCCACACTTGTGACAACCACCTGAACGGAGGAACTATGCCATCCATTTCAGTTGGAAATAAATTGGAGCTGGCAGCCATTCCCCCAGAATTGGCTGAATTAAATGTCTTTGAAAGACAGCTGATTGCCAAAATCCTGCCGTTTGCCAAAATAGTTGCATTGCCCAAAGGACAGCAAAGAGCAGTACACGGTGCTGTTGTGTGTGTCCCATCAGAGGTAGAAGCAACGGTGAACTGTCTCCCAAGACCCAGCAATGAAGCCCAGCTGTTGCAGGTGAAACTGAAACGACTCCTCAAGTACAAAGGGCATCAGCACTTCTACACTGTCAACATGAAAAACGTGCTAGCAGGACTGGCGAAACTCAAAGACATGCATTCGGAATACAAGGATGTATGTATAGATGAAAATGCTACATTCGACAGTTTCCCAGATGATCACACAAGTGATGCAGAGGAGATGCAACTGGACAATCTAGATGCTATTACTGCACATGCTGAGCAGCCCAGGAACCCAGAAGGGCAAACGGTGTCAGAAATGGAACCCGCTGCAGACGCAACTAGTGAACACGCAGCAGTCCAAAAACCCAGACAGAAAAAGATGAACTGAGACCTGGTCTGGCCCTGGACACTTGCATGCAGCCACCTGACATTGCAGAGGAACTGTTATCATATGGTGATGGAATATTTAGCGTTGCACCCGCCCAGGGAAACAAACCAGTTGGCTTCTTTTCCATACCAAAACTAGAAGCCATGGCCTTCCCAGTGCAGTTTCCAACCGGAGAGAACACATTAGATGAGGTCAGACGAATCAAACTGTCCCCAAGCATGTACTTCAACGCAAGGCTGTTCTCTGCAGATACCCGTTTTGCAAATGACCAGAGTTACCTCTTCTTCTCGCAGTTTTTGACAGAAACACAGATGGCTACAAACAGCATGTCAATCCAAATGCGTAAAGGTAAACCAATCACCAAAGATGGACGCAAAATTCCCAGCAAGATGCTTCAATATGAACAAGAGTTGGAAAGACTGATCAAAAACAAAGACGCAACACGCTTCATGCAACCTTTGAGAGGCATTTACTGGGAGAAAACACTGAAAGATCTCAATGCTATGGACAGACAGTTGGGGAAGCCTACATTCTTCCTTACATTTTCTGCTGCTGAAATGAGATGGCTTGAGGTCATAGAGGTAATACAATCTCAACAAGGAGAACAAGTTGACTTTTCAGAGCTCGACTGGATTGCAAAATGTGACATTCTACGAAGCAACCCCATCACTGTGATGCGG
Source organism: Sebastolobus alascanus (assembly GCA_916701645.2). Classification (NCBI taxonomy): domain Eukaryota; kingdom Metazoa; phylum Chordata; class Actinopteri; order Perciformes; family Sebastidae; genus Sebastolobus; species Sebastolobus alascanus. Next base: position 15,820 of record CAKAOJ020001055.1, on the reverse strand, counting down.
ATGCCTGAGAAAAGAGTCGATGCGCTCATGGCAAATCTGATCCTATCACCCGCACAGCCCATCGGCGAAGCCGAGGACTACTTCTATCGAGTGGAGTTTCAAGTGAAGCCCACATATTCACATGTTGATTTGGGTCAAAGATTCACCAGAGTTTGGAGAATGTCCTGACTCAATCATGTGCAACTTCATCGACCGGTACATAACATGTCAGATGCCTAACCCAAATGCAGACCCTGAGCTCCACAAAATTGTGTCAGAGGTCCAAGTTCACAGCAGGAATCATTCTAAAACATGCAAGAAAGGCAATGTGTTGTGCAGATTTGGGTTCCCCAAACTACCCATAGATGAAACCTTCATCACCGAGCCCTGCCCCCAACCTGATGACAGTGCTGACGATGATGATGACAAAAAAAAGCAAAGCGAAAGTGGGAAAAAGGCCACGGAGAAAGGAAAAAAAAAAAAAAAGGCAAAGAAAAGACCCATTCAAATTGAGGCCAAGGCAAAGCTACAAAAACTGAGGGATCTGATTAGTGATCCAAAGGTCTCATTCAACAACTTGTCGGAGCTGCTGGAGAAATGCAACCTGACCTACTGAGAATACAAGCAGTATTTCACTGATCTAACATCTGGCAATGTCGTCATGAAGCGTCATCCAAATGACTGTTGGGTTAATGGATACAATGCAAATTTACTGAGAGCATGGAACGCTAACATGGACATTCAGTTTGTGCTTGACTAATTCAGCTGCCTCATGTACATGATGTCATATGTTTCCAAGCCGGACCATGAGATGACCGAGTTCCTTAATGACGTCATTCGTGATGTGAAGAAAACAGATGTGAATTAGCGAGATGAATGAAGCAGATAAAGCAGGCGTACTCCAAACACAGACAGGTCAGCGCCCAAGAGTCTGTGGCAAGGACATGCAGCTTGCCACTGAAAAAGTGTTCGCGCAATGTGGTGTTCATTCAGACTGATGATGATGCAGTGAAGATGAGTCTTCCCATGAGCAGGTTAAAGGACATGCCACCTGATGCAAAGGAAGTGTGGATGTCAGGACTACCAGAGAAATACGCAGAAAGACCTGAAACACCTGAGTTTGAGTACATGTGTTTGGCTGAGTTTGGCTCACAGCACAGGACTCTGTACGGAGAGCAAACTCATGGTAAAAATGCCATTCCCCTTTTGCACGACAAAGGACACGTTAAAAAAAGAACCGTAGGAAAACCTGCCATCGTCAGATTTCCCCGCTTCTCAGAAAAGAAACAACCACAAAAGTTTTACAGGCAATTGCTGAAACTGTATCTACCACACAGATCAGATGATGACCTGAAAAACAAACAATACCCAACATATGAGCAGCAAAAATGCTCACAAGTGGGGCTTTGCAGTAAAAGCCCTGGTTGATGGCACGCAGAAACTCTATGACGAGCATGGCAAAAAAAATTGACTGGAAAGCACTGGAAAAGATTCAACAGCAAGGCCAAGTTCTTAATGCGTGGAACACTTTTGCACCCGAAGTTGAAGTGGATCGTTTGGAGTGCGTGGCCCAGCTGGAGGCTGAACATCCCAATGACGAGAATGAGAGAGACGATGTACCTGACTACCAAGTCAATCGCGAGAGCACTGGAGCTGCACCGACAGTAGAGGCACCAAAGTTGAGCCCGGACTTTGTCAGAAAGCTGTACCAAAGTACACAGGCGTCCATATTCTACACAGTGCGGGAATGGTGCCTCAAGGCATGAGGCATGTGTCTGGGGCCACAATCCTGAACAGTTCTTCTACTTTGTATCTATGGGAGCTGGCTGTGGAAATCCCATGTCATCAAGTGCATATGAGGAGGCAACCAAGATTCTGTGCCAACTCCCCAGATTCCACGACCAAGCAGACATGTCCATGACTGCAGTGCTATTGACTGCATTTACTGGCACTGCAGCTTTCAACATCTCGGGAAAAACCTTGCACTCCATTCTAAAACTGCCGAGAAGTTTGAAACCACCATATCAAGGGCTTGGAAATGCACTGGATGAAGTGAGAGCAACAATATCCAATGCGGAAATTCTCATAATAGACGAAATATCCATGGTTTCAAAGCAGTTATTCGCCTATGTCCACTGGAGATTTCAGCAGATCAAAGGCAACAAGAAACCTTTTGGAGGGATGTCTGTCCTAGCAGTAGGAGATTTCTACCAACTGCCACCTGTCAGGTTTAGAAGTTTTAAGTTGGTGGACCCAAATGCAGAGAGACGAAGGATGAGGAGGCAGCCGACAGAGTTAAATGATTTAATCAAAACTTACTCGAAACCAAAACGCAGCTGGTCCAGCATGCAGGTTCACAAAAGTAATCAAACAGAAAAAACTTGAAATAACACTCACATTGGGAATAACTCTCACCAGAGACACACTACACTAGAGGAGAGTCGGTTCAACAGGAGACAAGGTAGACCAGGTAGAAGCGACAACGAACTGACCAAGACAGAGGGAAACACACAGGCTTAAATACAAAAGGAGGGCAGGAAGATTACAGGTGGAACTAATCAGGGCGGGGCAGATAATCACAAAAAGGCGGGAAACCAAACAAGGCAGGAAGTAAAACTAGACATGACACAGGAGGATTGAATTTCAAAATAAAACAGGAAACACTAGAATTAATGAATATAAATGAAAACCCAAATCCAAGAAACCAAAATCACAAATAACAGAACTAATAAACCCATACAAGGATAAACAAAAGATCTTAACAAAAAGGAAAAAAGTCAAATGTCCACTGGCACAACGCCAGACCGTGACACCACCACTTGGTAAAGCCAAACCACTGTGTGTGTACCAAGAGGATGTGCTTGACCTTTGGAAAGACAACTTTCAAATGGTCAACCTGACACAGATCATGGTAAGACGACCTTGCTTTTGCAGAGCTCCTGAACAGGATGAGGGTAAAGCAAAAGACAGATGCACTCAGAGACGATGACAGAGCTTTGCTCACCCAGGCTGTCACTGATCTCAAAGACTCTCCAGCCGATGTCCTACATATATTTGCAACAAACAAAGAGGTTAATGCGCACAACTCTGCAACTGTAGCTGCCCTCTATTCAGACGTTGTAAACATTCAGGCAGAGGACTATGCAAAAGACCCCACCACAGGGGAAGTAATGCAGCCGGGATGCATCAATGGCACAAACAGATATTTACCTGACGGTATACAAGCCGCGCAGGGAGTACGTGTTATGATGATCAGAAATCTGGATGTGGAGGATGGGATCGTTAATGGAACATTTGCAACGATTGCCAACATGGTCACAGAAGAGCAAAATGGAAAAATGTTAGTGAGGCTGATTGGGACAATCCAACTGCAGGACAGAAATTCCGCAAAAAGATACAAGGGGCATCAGACAACTTGGTGTACATAGAGAGAAGTGAAGAAAACATGAACAAAAAAGGAGTGGTTCGAAGGCAGTTCCCAATAAGGTTGGCCTTTGCATGTACAGCTCACAAAGTGCAAGGCATGACGATGCAGTCGGCAGTGGTGTGTTTGAAGCGCGTGTTTGAGCCTGGAATGTCCTATGTTGTCCTCAGCCGTACAACCTCACTTCAGGGACTGTACATCACTGACTTTAATGAAAAGAAAATCTATGCTGATCCTCAAATCACAGCTGCACTGCAAAATATGACACAAGCGTCATTCCAGAGCTCAAGACCACTGTTGCAACATGTGCAATCAGCAGACCAAACAGCCCCAACACTGACAATCATTCACCACAACGCACCAGGACTTCCATCTCACATTGACGACCTGAAGTGCCACCATGAACTGGGACTTGCCGATGTCTTGTGCATAACAGAGACACATTTGTCTGGATGCTCTGTTGCCCCAAAGTTCCAGTTGGAAGGATACACCATGTTTGCACGCAGCAGACATCTGTCCTACACAAACTATCCGGACATGGCAAAAAATGCTGGAGGTGGAGTTGCAGTCTACTGTAAGAGCCATATTCAAGCAGAGGCCCGGAGGTACATGCACAGTGTGACTGATCTTGAGTTTGTGGTTGTCAAAGTCGAGGCCCCAGTCAGAGCAGTGGTTGCAGCTGTTTACAGACCACCAAATTACAGTCTTGACAACTTTTTACCGAACATGCAAAGCCTCTTGGACTCTTTGGACATGTTGAATCAGCAACCTGTCATTGTCTGTGGGGACTTTAATGAGGACCTTTTCTTCAGAGGGAAGAGTTGTGTCAGGATTAGGGGTTTTTAAATTGTGGACCCAAATGCAGAGAAGGGAGGAGGAGATGACAACAGGTATATTTAAGGGATTTATTTAAACTAGTGGAGAAACAAAAAAGGCAGCTGGTCCGGCATGCCATCCACTAAAGGCTCAAAAAGTACAACACATGAAAATACAAAAACACACACTGGAATTACTTACTGGCTGATAAACTGGTGACACGCAACACAGGGAAGTAACGACGACGAACCGACAAAAACAGAGGGGAACACACAGGCTTAAATACACTAGGGGATTACACACAGGTGGAACGAATCAGAGTGGGGCAAACAATCAGAAAAAGGCGGGAAAACAAACAAAGGCAGGAAGCAAAACTAGACAAGACACTGGAGGACCGAATTACAAAATAAAACAGGAAACACACAATGCAGACCATGACAAGTTGTTTCAGTGCAGAGGTTACCAACAACTCATCACAGCCGCAACAACTGACAAGCACACACTGATTAATCACATTTACATATCTCAGCCCCATACCTGCCTCCAATCAAGTGTACTGCAAACATATTACAGTTATCAAAGTCCAGTTTACTGTGTTTTAACTTTGTAATAACCTTACCAGCCAATACATACTGCTGATTAAGTTGTTAAACGTGCCAAAACATTCTAAAGGTGTCATTTATGTGGGTGCATTTGATTTCATGTTTAATGTTGTGTCTCAAGCCAATTACAATACGCTTGCTGGTTTTTGTTTTCAATGGGGCTTTACAAACCACAAGCATGTTTGATACTTTTGTTTGACATTTTGAGTTACACATTACACTCAAAATGTGTCATTTCTCTGGGTGCATTTTATTTCATGTTTAATGAAGTGGCTCCAACCACTTAGAAATTGACAATTACAGTGTAATGTGATCATGGATTTGTGAGACAGACTTTGAGAACTAATATAATCATGCCTTTTTCCTGGTGGGTCCGGTGGTCTAGTTTTCGGGGTTTTGTTTCTGTTTGTCAGGGTTTAGTTTGGGTTATGTTGTTTAGAGGTAGAGGGAAGCACCCGGTTCCGCCGGCCCCATAAGGGCTGGGCTGAGGTGGCTTCCCTGCTTTTGTTCTGTTTTGCCGGCTCACCAGTGAAGTTAGTTTTGAGGAAACTTTGGGAGGTGAGGTTATGCTCAACCTCCATGTTAACGAGCTTTTCTCAGAGTTGTAACAACGACCAACAATAGCAGCGCTTCAGAGGACTACAGCAAAGACAGCAGCAGTCCGATCTCCAGTGAAGAAACAGAAATCCATTGCAAGGCTCGAGGTAAGACTGAATGTTCTTGCTCCTACTCACTACTTGGATTTTTTTTTTTCCAAGTTATAGAATTAAAAAATGGAAGTTGATTATGCCATTTCTTGTCTACAAAACAGAAGAACAGGAGGAAGAATACAGGGGCGACAGCAATGAGGGCAGCAGCATTTCCAGTGAGGGATGATCATCAGGGAGAACCCCCCCTCTCTCACTCTCGCTGTTTCTCTCTGGTCATATCTGGGCTTGGCTTGCTGGGCTTAGTCTTCTCTGGCAGTGGAGGTGCTTCAGTTTTGCTTTTGGAGGTGTGCTGCCTGGAAGCTACCACAAGTGATGTTACCTTAACTTGGAGATGTAATAAGATAACATATTCCTTTATTATTCCCACAGTGGGGACATTTGCAATGTAATGTGTCATAAGTGGTGTCTAAAGTGTCTTCCAGGACTGCCGTTCACAGAGGGTCATTTTTAATTTGAAACATTATGGTTTTTAGAGCTTTTGGCCTTTTATAGGATAGTGGACAGTCTAGAGAGAGTGGGCGACGTGAGCACTCAGCCTTGTTATATGGGCGCCCGCTCTACCAACTGAGCTATACCGCAGGGGGTCATTTTTGGTGTCAGCTTACCAAATTGTCTTTGATAATTCCTGCGTGTCAGATCCGAGGGATGCTGCCACTCTCTAACATCAGTGCATTGTGACTGGTTAGCCTCATGTGTCATAAGGTTCATCAGCTCAGTCATGACACTTTGATTTGCTCCTTCATCTGTCTGGTGAACTGACCTTAATGAACAATCACTTCCTACCAACACTGCAACATGTGGGGCACATTACTTGAAAAGTTTCTGTCTGCCCAGTGTCCCCATATAAAATATATTACATCCTAAATGCTATAAAATAATGACAAATAACAGTAAATCTAATATTTATTTAACATGCTTGAAACACTTTGAGTGCTCATTCTTCAGCATAATTTCCACAACATGAAAACCCCTTAAAACATGCATTAATTTTCTTATATTTTATTCCTTTACTTGAAGAGGTAATGTAGTTTCATACGTGGTGGCTGAAGTGTTTTTTCCTCCCCACCCAGTGTGGCTTGAATACATGTGTGTGTTTCAAATACAGACTTGAGGAGGACATGACAATTAAGAAAGAGTAGTGCAAATAGTCATATGAGGTCCCATTTGTGCCTGGTATAACATGAGGACAGAGTCCAGCATGTTGAATTCTTATGAGGTTAAGGAAAATGACTCCTTTCAAAAAATGTTGGTACCTTGGAAAAGCACTTGTGTTCTTACACTGCCACTGATGGAGGGTCATTGTTGGCGTCCCATTCCAAAACCGTCTTGTATAAAATTCCTGCGTGTGAAATCCGAGGGATGCTGCCACTGTCTGCCGTCAGCGCCGTGTGTCTGGTGACAGAATTGACATAGAGCCAAAATCAGCCTGGCAGTAGCGTTTTGTATTAACTCGTCTTTAACTGTACTTGCTACAAGGACTTGCACACTGGGGTTAAATGGAGGTTCACACTTTTAACTGAAGTGTGGGCCTACTGCTTTGTTGTCAATCGCTCTTTTTTTTCGTTGGATTGTTATGTGAACCTGTCTGCCGTTTCTGCCTTGTTACTCCTGTGTATCCTGCCCTGCCTAGCTACTAGTGTTCATCCTGCCAGTGATCCTCATGTCTCCTGGTTTGTAATTCAATTGTTGTTCTCAGTTTAGTTTTTGTGCTCAGTATAAATTTATATTTTTGTTATGTGTTTGTTGTTGTTAAGAGAGTGTGGCTTTGTTTTTCCACCGTGTGACTGCCAGTTTCAGGAATGCATTTATTAGGAATGCACAATACAGATAATAGGGAATTTGGTAAAATGACAGAGCACTTTTAGGATTAGCTAGCTGAAGTGTTTCAACGGTGTTTCTTACCACCCGTGGCTGTAGCGGGACCGTGTGTTTTATCCCAAGAACCAGACTATGTTTCACCGTGTTTCGGACATCTATTCATCCGCTATAATGTCATTATGACAAAGGATGACAGTGCACTTTAAGAATTAGCTAGCTAAAGTGCTAAGGTAAAGTTCGCGGGACATTTACGGCAGTACATGTGGCGACACAAGCTTATCTGCATCTAATTTGCATATGCATCAGCGGGGGGGGGTGTTGGTGTAACAGCCTAACAGTGGCCCACAGGGCACCGGCTGTTAGGAAACGGTATATGGTGGAGGAACACCAGCAGCATACCGCCCAATGGATCGACTTACCACTCCAGGGATCGGTATAAGGCGGAGGAACACGAACCGTATACCAAATGAGATCGGCTTATACCACTCTGTACCACAGCGACACACCTTCTGCCACTTTTCTTTCTCGGCGTCATTCCAAAAAAAACACGGGAAAATTTGTGAGTATATTGCTTTTATACTAGTTTATATTTTTGTAATGTGTTTGTTGGTGTTGTTGAGGCTTTATTTTTCCACCGTGTAGACTGCCAGTTTCAGGAATGCATTTATTAGGAATGCAAAATACAGATAATAGGGAATTTGGTCAAATGACAGTGCACTTTCAGGATTAGCTAGCTAGTTTTTCAACGGTGTTTCTTACCACCCGTGGCTGTAGCGGAGCCGTGTGTTTTATCCCGCGAACCAGACTATATTTCACCGTGTTTCGGACATCTATTCATTCGCTATAATGTCATTATGACAGTGCACTTTTAGGATTAGCTAGCTAAAGTGCTAAAGTAAAGTTCATGGGATAAAACACACAGTCCCGAGAATGTAAAAATATTGTGAGTTCATTATGAAAATGCTGATCAATGAGTGATAACGTTACCTCCAGAGGGTCGGACTCCTACACGGATTCAGATGTGCCATCATAAATATAAATATGATGTAATGGAACTTCCTGCTGAAGTTGAGTAGACAAACATGATTACAGTGAAGGGATTTACGTGTTTTGTTATTTCAGAGTTCTTTTTGCCATAGGTTTATTTTATAAATAGTTTAATTTAAAATCAATACACAGGCTAGATAAGACCTGGGACCCTTAAAGTAACCGTGTTTATTTTTATTGAATAAGACAGCATTTATATATTAACCATCATTGTGGCGTGTCTTGATAAACCACAGTGAAGGTGTTAATAAATAGATAATAAATAAGGTCTATGACTCTAAATTAGAAAAGTTATGATCAGTCAGGAATAGACGTGGTTTTAAATATTAATAACTATTACAGACTGTGGGCTAAAACACACTAGAATTCTGATTGTCCTTTAAAATTATTCACTACATGTTTACAATCAGGTAGGCAAACTCATTAAAATACACAATTAAGATGAGTGTATGATGGAAGAGTAGCATTAGCCCAATTTGGAAAGACTGTCTCTGCCCATAATTGCTAATGGCTGGCCTGGCTGAATGTTGTGTTTAGTTGATTGACTGTGTACTGTGTTATTTTGTTCTTCAGAAAATGGCTAGTCCATCGAAATTCCCCACACTGAATGACCCTGAGGTGGAGGCGGTGAAGACGGCCTGCCAGCTTTTAAGTGTAAGTACTACATGTAGTAGTATTTGTGTTGTTAGAACTCGTCTTTTATACGTTCATGGCACATGTATAAGGATGTCACTATTTATTATCTGGTCATTTTAACTAATGTATGAGTGGTAATGATAATTTGTTATGACCTTTTTAAGCAGAAAATCCTAACAAGGTACAAGAGTCACACATTAGCCTTGGATAGAAATCTACAGTATGTGCAACACATCTGCATCATGATATTGTGACCTGTTAAAATGATTGTTGCTTCGGGTGCCCCGCTAGCTCAGTTGGTAGTGCGGGCGCCCATAAGGCTGAGTCCTGACCGCGGTAGGCCCGGGTTCGAATCCGACCTGTGGCCGTTTCCGCATGTCGCCCCCTTCTTCTCCCCCTTTCTAGACTATCCACTGTCCTATCAATAAAGCTTAGATAAATAAAGCAAAGAAGTTGTTACTGCCAGAGATTTGATATGTTGATGATTAAATAACTTTGAAGGGAATAATTATGTTAAATACATACTATTATTAATACCATAACATATACAATTGAATATAAATGCATTATAAACCTAGTAGTTGTTCATGTGATTGATATGTACATTTGTTGTTTTGTTTACAGTATAAATGCTCGGATCCTGCCGTGCCGCGCCAGGACCTCTACAAAGAAAGGGTGAGGGTGCACGCACAGAGTATGGAGGTCCTGGTGCGGCAGGTGCGGCTGAGGAGAGCTGCGGAAAAAAAAGTTGCGATGCTGCAGAGGGAGCTGGAGGCCACAAAGGCAAAACTGTCCAGCTCCCTCCAGAAAATCGAGGTGGCGCAGGCCTCCGCCTGCTTTCTTAAAGACGGTAAGTAAATAGATGTTTACAATGTAGATGTTTAGTTTTAGTTTGCATGTTGTCAAAGATATGACTGTGATGATATGGTTGTGTAATAATATTACAGTGTTAATCTGATTTGTTTTTGAGCTGGGCAGACGCCAGCCCTATAAACACAAAAGTGTCACTGAGTGAGTGACTGATGAAGTTTCCCCACTGGCAATGATTCTTTCAAAATTAATGTGATATTAAATTAAAGCAGTCCTCAATTATTTGACTCAAAGGTCGCTTACCATGTCATATGATATGCTACTTCAGCACACCTTAAGAAAAAGTAAGTATGGAAGCAGTACAGAAAAGCGAAAATTCAATTTATTTTTATATAGCATCAAATCATAACAGAAGTTATCTCGAGATGCTTTTTATATAGAGCAGGTCTAGACCGTACTTTATAGTTTAGAGACCCAACAAGAGATCCCACCAAGAGCATTGCATTGTTATGCGCTTTGGCCAGGAAAAACTCCCCGTTTAGTGGGTAGAAACGTAGAGCAGAACTGGGCTCTGGGTGGGCGGCCATCTGCAGCGACCGGTTGGTTTTTTGAGAAGATGAACATTTAATATCCAGGAATTCACATTATAGACACAACTCGATATCTGTTAGAAATTATGTGTCAATTTGGCACATTCAGTGTGGGAATTGGGAGGGTAACACGGATAGTGTCAATATGTTTTTGTTTGATTGTGTTATCAAAGAATTTGAAAAAAAGGCAATGTCACATTTAATGTATTTGTATTTTTGTCTACATTTGTGCAGAGTTGGTGGACAAGGGAAGCCAGACAGAATTGGAGGAGACGATGGACATGGAGGAGAAGGCGTTTTAATTTTTTTTTTAAAATATTTTTATAGTTCAGTTTATTAGTTCGTTTTTGTTTGCTTGTTAAAAATAAATATTATGTTCATTTATTTCATGTGGTTTCTTTTTTTGTCTTCAAAGGCACAGTTTCTGAATACAGGCTGGGTGTATTTTATATGGATTAAGCATTTCAATACTTTCGCAGTATTTATACAGCACTTAAACCTGCTTTATAATAAAAAGGGGGGAGGAAGATACAGAGAAAAGTAATAGTTATTGAACATTATGTACATTATATATAATAAATAAGAGATGGATTTCTTCCCAAAGCTAGCATCATGCTGTATGCTCAGAAATCGTCTACCACACAATTGAGATGCTATTTCTCTAATTCTTGAGAAATATCAGCAAATAGTGATTTTTGCTGTTTACAGTTGCATAGTAAACAGCGTACATGTAGATAAAAAGTATGATTTCACGTCATGTATTGATGTTCGCCATCTTGAGTTAAAACAACATGATCGCTGACTTTGGTACACCAAAGAGAATAAACTTATATAATTTCAGTGATGATTTTATCCACAGTAGTGCGACAGCCACAGAAAACGGATTTTATGAGTCAAATATCAGCTCAGTGGCAGGGTTTAGGCTGTCCATCTTAAATTATACTATACAACTTTATTGTCAGTTTACACTGAAATGTATTTGCATCCTTAGGCAGCTAATTTTATGTCCTGTTGTGTTTTTTTAATGTCACTATGTGGCAGTATTTAGCATTGATTACTCTGGAGACTGGACTTTTGAGGGTGTGGTTTCCTTTTGACTCATAAAACAAACTGTTGTTGCAATAATGTGAACATTGTCAACAACCATAGGTGCGCTCTCTGTAGCTCCAAATACAAAGCAGCAAACTTAGTAGACAGTAAAAAAAATGATGGGGACTCCTGGGAGGTCTATCTTGCCCAGGGACACTTCGACATGCGGACTGGAGGAACCGGGGATCGAGCCACTGATCTTCCGATGAGTGGACAACTCAGGTGGGGGAGACATGCACTGGGGCTCTGTGTTCACGTTAAAGTGTCACTGTGTTAAATAATCAATTTCATTCACTAATATCCATCTGTCTAATTAATAAGTTAATAATGTATAGTGAATAGTATAAAATCAGTAATTGAATGTATAGGTTTTAAGTAATTACAATTGCAATTTTTATGTTGCACTGAATAAGATAACTAATATATTTGGTTAATAATTATAAGTAAGTGTTAACCATGCCATGATATGCCAAGTTTTGTTTACTTTCGTATTTTTTTTCTCTAATCACTGTCTTTGAGTTATTTATTAATTACTACATACATTAAAACCCAGTTAATCCTTTATAATTAAATCCATTAATACATCGTCGGATTCCATGTACTGAAACGCAAATGACCTTTATTTTGACAACTTCCGCTTGCTTACGGACTTGATACCTGATTGGTTGAACTGAATTTTTGAATCCCGCTCTGGTTTAAATTCTCTTCTGAGCTCTCCCCTCTTCCCATTTGCTTTGGCAAATTCACCGAGAGAGGCGTGTTTCCAGAGAGACACACACAGAGAGAGAAATAGAGACAGAGAGAGTGAAAGAGTGAGATAGAGAGAGTGAACGAGTGAGAGAGAGAGAGACCGTCCGTCCGAGCAACCAAACCGGCTAATTTCAGGACGTCTGCAGGCACTGTAAGTTACGAGGCCGGAGCTAGCTTGTTAGCATACTAACTTCAGTATCTCTGCAACAAAATGTGCATGTAACGTTATGTATGTAAGTTAACGAGAAAAGCTTTTGCTTTGCACGTCTCCTCGTGCTGTTACTATAACGTTGGTTAATAACGTTAGTTAGCTGTTAGCCTCCTCTAATGCAGCTTCACACACAGCAGGCCTCAGAGTTTTTGTTCAGAGTAATGAAGTGCTACAGTCAACATGAAGAGTTATATCGGTTGAAGTACTTCTTTCACAGTTTGGAGTTAAAAGTATTTAGAGTTTAGTGACATATGACGTCAGTGTTAACTGCTAACTAAGTGTAAACTTCTGTCAGAGATGAAATCAACCAGATGTGTTTACTCATGTAGGGGAGACCGGGCATGGTTGTAATATGTTTTCTTTTTTAAGCTGGTGCATTCAAAATGTGATACCAAGTAGTTAGTATTTGTCTGCTATTAATTGGTTTAACTGTTATCTTTGTAACACAAACAGAAAATGCACCGTTTAGTTACAATGAGTGACATTTTACAATTCACCCCATATTTCAAGTTAGATGTAACATAGCCTGGGGTGAAATGTAACATTATGTAATACGGATTATGACTATTATTCATGTCTCAAACTATGCCTTGTTGGGTCCTTGAATATGAGGGAATTGGGCCTGGAAAATAATTGAAAAGTCATTGAATTTGATGTTTAAGAAGGTGTGGGCACCCTGGAATATATTTTATAATATTTTCAGCTTTTGAGATTAAAGCTCGCTTTTTTTTTGGATTTACCTGTCTGCCCTCTGTCTCTGCCCTGTGTCCATCACTAAAACCCCAATTTTTTTTTTTTTTTTAATGAAAACAGTTTATTTTCCAATCAAAAAGAAACGCAGGCAGGGAGCTGGCTGACTCCTGGAGGAATCACCAGTGAGGAGAGAATGGACACGAGGGCTGAGCACATGGGAAAAAAACTCAGTCACTGAAGCTGGAGAAAACAGAGAGGCACACAGGATAACCGACCGAGACCGAATTATTTGGCAGACTAGTGGAGTGAAGACCAGGCTTTTATGGTGAGGTTGATGAGCTTGATTGCTGCCGTGGGAGGAGCCAGCCACACACATGCCCTGCCAGGAGAAAAATACCGAGAGGGGGAGAGAGAGGACACACAAAAGAACCTACAAACAAAACCAAAACCAACAGAATCATCACATGGGATCAAGAATGGAGTTCAGAGAGTGGTTCAGTGCTATTGTTTATTATAAATATGTATCAAAGAACTAAAAAAGTAAATATATACTGTAAAACTTGTAAATACAAAAAAAACAACATTTTGTAGTTTGTACTTTTATAAAATAAAAAAATGTATAAAATGAAATCTATTCATGCAGTTCAGGCACGTACACCATGCTGGCTGTCCTCCGTCTGAAACCTACCCACTAGCATCACTCTCACTGCTGCTCTCGTGCTGCAACTGAAAAGTCTGAAGAACTGGAATCCTGAACGGAAAGAATGAAAATGTGACTAGTTTTATTGTGACAATCCATATTTGAGGTATGCTGGATGACAGTTACAGTGAAATAAGCAATGGTAAACTGTAATGACACAGCAAGGTAAACTAAAATCATCCATGAAATGATGAAAACAGACTGAAAGGATAATGCCAAAATGTCTGTTCTTTAGAACCTGTTATACATTTTATTTACATTATCTACAGTTACTCATCCCAGTCCTATCATCTGTTTATAACTGATGTAAGATCAGGATTAGCTTTGTCTCAATACACTACCAGACCCATTCAGTAACGTTACTTGACAATAAAAAAGGGTCTACTGTACTATGCTGAAACATTAGTGCATCTAATAAGCTAAATGAGATGTGTTATGGAAACTCACATCAATGATGAAGTGTGGAAACACATCCTATTCACGTAAATCATAGCTTGGGAAGCTACCAATTAGCGCTGCTACTAACTGGGAGAATTTCAACAACCTTGCTATTCCAGGGAGAAATGTGCTATACAGTGTCCCTCAATCAGAAACTTGCTGTTCAGAAACGTTAGTTTAATAACAAAATAATACTAGTTAAATTACATGTAGTAAAATCCTAAATTTCCTTCGGGATCAATAAAGTATCTATCTATCTATCTATCTATCTATGTAGTGTCTCGGTGAAAGCTAGACAAACAGCGATTGATAAAGCTAACGTTAGCAGGCTTGCAAGCTAACGCCGATTTACAATATAAATCACGTTATCATGCAACGAGATTGTATTAGTTATACGTCAATAGCCTATATTATGCAAGCTAGCAAGCTGCTAACAATATTACGCTATAAATCAAATTACAAAAAACGTTTGTCAAACTGTAATAACAGTGTTTTACTGACATCATCCATCAACATGATGCCTGTCAATCTCTTTCAGTGTGCGCTGCCTCGCTGTTTTGACGGATGCTCGCACACGTTCAGGTAGCGCGTGCACACGGGCGAGCGCGAGCAACAAGACGCTGACTGTCGTTGACTTTGCGGCCACAAGTGTCGCTGTTAACAAGCAATTTCTGATTCTTACATTGAGTCCCTTTAATGTAAATATTAATATGTTAATACACCAGGTTAGAGGGGTTCCTTGTAAAATTTACAGCATTAGTTCTTTGAGGATCTCTTTCATATCCAAGCAAAATAACTGAAATATCACAAACCAAATCGAATTGGGACCTTGTGAATCGGAATCACATCAATTCTGGAAATCAGTGTTGATACCCGGCTCTATTTGTTAGTGTAACATTTATTTCTGACATACGACGCATGTAGCGTGGTGCCATGTCATTGTTCCGACAACCCGATAGTCCGACAAATGCACCACTGGACCTAAAGCCCATTAAATCGACAGCCCGTTATTCCGAAAACAAACACCCATTGTTCCGAAATCCCGTTGTTCCGACAATACACACTCTACCTGCACCGCTGTCTTAATGCACGGGCTAACCGGGGCTCAAGCCCCCGGACCCGACCACGTAAAAGGGGCCACCGATGCTCCGGGGGAAGAAAAATAAAAATATAAATCACAGGCCAACGGGATGCTCCGTGGTGTATTTTACTCCGCGCAATGGGATGATCCATGCATAAAGACGCAACGGCAGTGGTGTGAAAGCTATCTGGCTCCCTTGTGCATACCCTACTGTCCTTATGCCTGCCATACTGGGCTCAATCCAGACACAGGCTTCATCTGTGCATGCAGTGCTACTCAGTTTGATAACAGCTGCTATGTATGGCACCCACATGCGAACACAACTCTCCTAAACCTGCCATACAGGTGCAGTGGCCAAATTGCACCAGTCCCTCACGAATCAACGTCAGATAGCTAGCTAAAATTAACGTTAGTTAATTAGCCCAC
>CAKAOJ020001047.1:0-31268 GCA_916701645.2 Sebastolobus alascanus | reverse complement strand
CAAAAAAAATCACCTAAAACAGCTAAAAGATGAAGTGTATCCACTGGGTCTTCACGTCCTCAGATGATGGGAGGACATGAAGACCTTTCTGCTGGTTCTTGCAGACTAACAGAAGTAGTAGCATGCTTTGCTTGTCCTGTTAGCAGGTCTGTGATTATACCGAGGAAAACATGGCAGCGAGAAATTCAGCGAGCAGGGAGGAGGGAGGGAGCTATTGTGTTGCTGTAGAAAGCGGAAAGCCATATATGGCTCGAATGGCGTTTTGACGTCAGGAGTGGCAGGAATTACGAACAGCGCCACTTCTGACACATTTTCCGAGAGATGGAGCAGGAGAAAAAGAGAGAGGATGGTCTTTTATGATACTTCGGTGGTCTCTAGACACACTGGGGACAGATATTGATGTTTATAAGACATGGAAAAGTGCATTTTGCATAATATGTGACCTTTAAAGCTGCTTTCTGAAACGGGCTCCTGGTCCTGGTCTCTGAGATCCAGCAGGTCTCCACTCTGACTGCTGGACTCTGTTGTCCTGGACTCACTACAAATCAAAGCACACGGAGATATTCAGGTACTGCTGTCTCCTCTGGTTTTACTCCCATCCACGTAGTGCTGATAGCATGGTCCATGTTAGCGTGAAAACAGCTGCAGCTCTTCTCTAAGGGATGCTCTGGTTTCCATGGAAACGATCAAAGATCACACAGAAAAGCCTAAATGTGTGTGATCTGGTTAAAGAGACAGTTCACAGATACAGGTTTGGACCAACTGTTTGGAGAAACGCACTTCCTGTTTTACAGATGTTGAGGATGATTCTAGAAAAGAACCAAAGCGACTGAGAAAAGCTGTGAAACTCCTCTCAAACTGGACTAAAACACAAAGGAACTGGAAGTTCAATCAGATAACACGAGCACACATTAAAGTGAGCTAAGGCTAACGCTAGCAGGTAGCCACACCGCAGCAGGCTGAAGCTAACAGCGGCTAATTAGCTGGTTAGCATCGGAGCTAGCCCAGCGTGCTAACGCTATATTCGCTTTGATTTCCGGGTCAAAGAAACATTATTAAAGTGTTTACCTGAGTGTGTGCGGGTTCACCTGGAGCTCTGCCGCCTCAAAACGGACAAATATGCTCGCAGCTAACGTAACAACTATCCCGCCGCCAGCCCGAGATCACAACGAGACAACCACACTTCCGGTTACAAGTACTTCCGGTCTGGTTTTTCACTTTAAAGTGAAAGAAAGTCTCCACCTGGAGGTCAGGAGGGAAACAACAGGTACACATAGGATTTTATTAATCAACGTTATTATATTCAGTGGTGGAATGTAACTAAGTACATTTAGTACTTTAGTACCGTACTTAATTCAAGGTACTTTACTTGAGTATTTCCATTTCCTGCTACCTCCTACTTCTCCTCCACTACATCTCAGAGGGAAATATTGTACTTTTTACTCCACTACATGTATCTGACAGCTTTAGTTACTTTACAGATGACAGTTTTTCATCCCCTTCCTGTCCAGTGAAAACCACGTATCTCCAGATGTGTTGATGTTGAATGTTTGTGGTAAATCTCTTCTATAGGACTAGTTGTTGGTATCCCTTAAGTTGCAGCCATAGGCCTGCTGCCTAGACTCAGTAGTGGTCAAGTGAGCGATGGCATCTTTTGGGTTATCAAGTGCGTGCCCTCTTTCCTTTGGTGTTTCGCTGATTGGCCCACGACACCTCCAGAGGGTTCAGCAGTGATTCACAGCGTCCCGGGTTCACACAATGATATATTATAATCAATTTTTGTATATATTTATTATATTATGATCAATTTGTCTTAACCCAGACTACTAAAGTATATATATATGTATTTTTGGACTGATAGTAGATGATAAAGTAAAATAATAAGACACCAGAGGTAAAATCCTTGCTTTCCCGTCGGGTCAGTGTTACAGGAACTCTTAGCCTGACAGTTAGCCTGCCCCGGACCAGGTTAGTTTCCCAGCATCAGTTGCCATAGTAACTGAGCTTGAACTATGTTGAATTTGCTTCTTGAAACCGAACCAACTTAAAATGAGTCAGACTAACTGAAATAAGCCTGGTTTATTTGGTAAACTGGCTTTATAGAACAGGGCTCCGCATTGTGATTGTGACGCTGACGGATGGACACAGATTCTCTGGATACAAGTGTTCACTTCATATTATTGGACTGTTATCAGTAGTCAATCAGGAGAGCGAGCTCATGAATATTAATGAACAGGAGAACCTGATGTCATCGGCTTTACAGCGACACAAACAGAAATGAAACACTTTTAAACACACACAACAAATTACAGACACAAATATTTAGATTTATTAAAGTTTATTAATTCACTTCTGCTTTTAGGAACATTTTAAAATGTCAGTCACAGCTGCTGTGTGGGCTTTAACTACTGAGGTCATTTATTATCTGACTAGTGTAAGATAAATAATGATAATGAGTCCAATTAGCTCATGACTTAGTCCTAAAACAATGTTAATGCTGAGAACGCCAATTACAACAGCTCAACAAATATTGATTGATGGAAACAGTTTCAAATGAGGAGTCAAAGCATCTCTTTTTTGTCAACTAATTTAATGAGAACATTAACAGATTCAAAACCATATTCAGTCATAGAAAATAAAAACAGTGAATATAAATGTAAAATAAGGATTATTCAATGAAAACTACACAAAGGAAAAAAATATAATCTTGAACTATGAAACAATAAGAACAAGAGAATATGTATGAAGCAGATAAAAACAATAATGGGAACACATCTGTAATAAATCATTCTAAACTCATATTATTTGATAGAAAATCATTCTTTTGACCACATCTATGGCTGTGGACATTCGTTGACGTGAGCAACGTCATCGATTACAAAAGTATATTGATTTGCATAACGTGCGCATTTCAAGAATGTCTGCGCCCAGTCAAAGCATGCATTCCCCCGGAGAACAAGCTGCAGCTAGAACACCTCGCCCACGATCCTCTAAAGAGTGGAAGTATTTTAGACAGAGACCCAACAACGTGGTGCTCTGTAAACTCTGCACATTGGAAATGGTTTATCACAGCAGCACCACTGTTATGCACCAACACTTCAGAAAGAATCCGAGAGCGCTTTGTCTAGACAGCAACGTATCCTTTTGACTTTTTGACCCCACCAAACCATGATGTATTAGGATTATCAACATGTAGAACGTGTTTATTAGTCACTTATAGGGGAGCAAAGGATCACAAAACTCACAGCTCGGATCACATCACAGTTTTGAGTCACGGATCGGATCGGCAGAAAATGAAAAGGCAGCAAAAATAAATTTTAGAGATGCACCGATCACGTTTTTTTGCCGCAGATCGTCGATGAGTCAGGCGATAAAGATCGTTTTTGCTGTTGTTTTTAAATTTAAATGTTATCTCTTGGCTTTCCTTCACCAGATTTTACAATGGCGACTGCGTCACAAACTCTCTAATTTTACAGCTAAACAGTACATTACAAGATGATTCTGAGAACATTTGAGGTGAGAAATAGGCATTACAGAAACAGAATATTGATTCATATTTGATCAGCGCGGCCTAGTTTGACCGTTTGGTCGGAGTTCGCGAGTGATTGACAGCCGGCTCTCATAGACTGCAGCTGGACAGCGGACCTCAGATCAGCTCTGACTGGTTGTTTTCCTCCGGTAAGTGAAATCTTTCAGATGCCGTTACGAGCACCGGAGGACACAGTAGGACACAGAGGAACATGATTTTTTTCAGGTTACCTGTTTCGTGTACTACTGTCACGATATAGCGGCAGTTTTCTAAAAATAACTTTTTTAAATCATATTTGCGCCAAGCTGGCATACTGCAGCTTTAAGCACTTTGTAACGGTGTGATATAAAAGGTGCTATATAAATAAAGCTTTACTTACTTACTTACTTAAAACGTTATTACCAGAAACTGGGTGATGATGTTTTTGTCATGGCAACATGCTGCTTTATCAAATCATTTGTGTAAATAATATTTTGTCAATAAAATCTCATTATTTACAATAAATCCAGCTGTTTTTATTATGTATTAAGACTTTTACTGACAGAAGTTTGTGGTAGAAACAGCTGAAATGTAAAGTTGCTGACTCATCGTTACATCCTCAGTTTAAAGGGACACTGTGACCTTTGACCTCTGTGGGAGAAGCTGCTCAGCTTGTTCAGATGTGCTTGTTGGATACTGGTTGTGAAACTTGTTGTTGAGGGAGGAGACCAGAGGCCTGTTTCACAGAACCTAGATAGCGGATTAAAGCGGGATTTTCCTTCATCCTGTCTGAACTTAGCCGTGACTTGGTTTCATGAAAGCAATGAGTTACCATGGAGATGTATTGTGTGCAGCTAGCCTGCTCCAGACCAGCTAACAGCCAGGCTTGATTAATCCTGGTGTCTTATCTGTTCAGTCAGCAGTCACTCCGATCGGACACCAATGTGTTTTTACAGTTAGTCCATGTTCTGATGTATTTAGCCTTATTTTTATTAGCCTGCATTTAAATACCATATTTTAATGCAGGCTAATAAAATAAGTACTTAAATGAACACATATCACCATTCAGTTAAGTACTGTTGTTATTTTAACATTGTGATCATCATGGTTTGATGAATATATTATTGATTAGAAGTTCACTGGACCAATAACTATATAGTGTACTGAGTATTCATGAAACAACAGGGAGAGGACACCACCATTCTTTCTGACCTTTTATTTTGCTAGGATCACTGGTCTGCAGGGAGAGAAAGAAATAACAATGATTAATACATTGTGTTACAGACATGCTGACATTGTGCATTGAAATGATCACTTACTTCTCTTTCTGACTCTTTTTATCTCCAAATCTCGGTCAAAGTCTTGCAGGGTTTTAATTTTATATTTGATTTTCAGTTCAGCAACTCTGTTTGTTTGTTCAGTGTGTGCTGTCCATCTGACAGTTTGTGAATTCTGTAAAACACACATCAATTAGCACAGCAGGAAGTGTAAAATTTGATGTGGATGTCCTTCAGGTAATACTCACTACGTTGTCAGGCTGGGTCCTGTTACAAATATGATGTTTTCTATGAGCACCTCATCACTGACTTCTCATCCATTATGGACTAAATGAGTATTTCCACTAGACTGACATGTCGGCTACACCCAGCCTTCTTTCTTTCTATCTACAGGTATATATAAGTAATGGTCGTAATACGACACACCATGCACAATTCTTGCTGTGCTAATTGATTTTTACAGAATTCACAACAAACTGAGTTTTCAGAGGTGAAATTCAAATATCAAAGACAAATTTCTGCATCAGTAAATCTGTGATCGACCTTGTGGTCTGTTGAAGAAAACAGTGAACGTGCATCTATCTGAATTACTTCCACCTGGCTCAACCTACTCGCCCCTCCTCAGCCTGGCCTGGCCTGGCCTACGTGAAACCTGTTAAACCAGGATGAACTGACTAGACCAGGTCAAGCCTCGCTTTACCTCTTATCCTGGATTTATTCATTCTGCTTTTCTGAAACAGGCCCCAGAGAGCTTGTAGTCATTTAGTGTCTCTCTGTGGAGCCTCAGTACGCTGTGGATTTGTGATATGAAAAAAACATCAACAAAAAACAGTTAATGTTGCTTTTGGTTGGCAGATAATCAATATTAAAAGACTCTGATTCACTGATTAGTTCATTTCTGCTTTCAGGAACATTTTAAAATGTCAGTCACAGCTGCTGTGTGGGCTTTAACTACTAAGGTCATTTATTATCTGACTGGTGTAAGATAATTAATGATAATGAGTCCAATTAGCTCATGACTTAGTCCTAAAACAATGTTAATGCTGAGAACGCCAATAACAACAGCTCAACAAATATTGATTGATGGAAACAGTTTCAAATGAAGAGACAAAGCATCTCTTTGTGTCGACTAATTTAATGAGAACGTTAAAAACAAGTCCAAGTCTCAAGTTCAACAGCAACAATCACATTTACTGACTAAACACAATGTAAACAGGCTTTACCATGGAAACAAACAACGAAAACGTCTTCACCTCAGCTGGCGCCATCTTTAACCAATCTGCGTCTCTTTGCTCTCAGTGTGAACAAACCTCAACAGACTCAAAACCACATTCAGTCATAGAAAATAAAAACAGTGAATATAAATGTAAAGTAAAGATTATTCAATGAAAACTACACAAAGGAGGAAAATATAATGTTGAACTACAAAACGATAAGAACAAGAGAATATGTATTAAGCAGATAAAAACAATAATGGGAACACATCTGTAATAAATCATCGTTAACTCAAGGCTCAAATACTCTCTTTGTGGAGCTTTTGACCATATCCCATGGCCTTCTTCAGCACTTCAACTTCCTCAGTTGTCATCACATGATATTAGTCCAGCACAGTCACATGATAACAGGTGGTTGTATTCGGGGGGAGATGGTAACCCCTGTCTCTGTTCAAAGATGGTCTCTGGTGTCGGATGTGAATGTCCTCCTTGATCTTTCTCCAGCTGTTGACTCGTGGATGGATTACTGAACGGGTCTACGGGGCACAGGCCCAGGGGGTCGACTACAGTCAACAGTTTCTGGTCTTTACAAAACAATTCATCCAGAAAATACTCAGCATATAAATGGATGGTAAAGAAAAAATGTTGCTGTTTGTCAGACTTCAATGTGGAGAGAAGCTCGGAGAAGGCCTCTCTGTGATGGATCATCAGTCGTTCTGTGACGTCTCTCTGCTTCTCTGGTGGTGCCTCATTCCACATGACAGACCTGGTCCTCCGTTCTCCAGGAGATTCAGCCTCTCTAACAATTTACCTCAGTCCAAGGGGGCTTATTGGCATGGGTAACATACGTTTATATTACTAAGCAACTGTCAATTAAAAACTGAAAAATACGGTCCTCTCTCTAGGTTCATGGTAGAGAGGTGGTCGTGTTGCTCGGGCTCTATCGATCTGGTGTGGAGAGGAGGTTATGCTGCTACGGCTCTATCTGGTTGGCGTGGAGAGGAGGTCGTGTTGCTCTCGCTCTATCTGTTTGGCGATGCCTGGAAGCTGCTTGTCATCCTCCTGGATCCACCTTCTCACATATATTCACATTATATGTATTAATTTTTGTCATGAATTGTCTATGTTGTGTTTTCATTATGTTGTTACTCTGTACACACGACATCTATTGCACATCTGTCCATCCTGGAAGGGGGATCCCTCCTCTGTCGCTATTCCTGAATTTTCTTCCATTTTTTCTCCCTGTTAAAAGGTTTTTTTTGTGGTTAAGTTTTTCCTTAGCCGATGTGAGGGTTGCACTGTCAAGGACAGAGGGTGTTGTATCCTGTACAGATTGTAAAGCCCCCCGAGGCAAATTTGTGATTTGTGATTTTGGGCTATACAAATAAAATTGATTTGATTTGATTTGATTAAGCTCAGAATTTAACAACTCAGCTATCAGGGCA
Source organism: Sebastolobus alascanus (assembly GCA_916701645.2). NCBI lineage: Eukaryota > Metazoa > Chordata > Actinopteri > Perciformes > Sebastidae > Sebastolobus > Sebastolobus alascanus. The sequence goes on along the minus strand of CAKAOJ020001047.1, from coordinate 23,824 downwards.
TGGGGAGGAGGCAGGAGGAAACACCTAGCTAGGCTCTGAAAAACGTTCACAACGATGCAGTGTGAAGACGTTGGTGACTTTTAAGGGAACTATTCTGAGAAAAGGTTTTACCACATTGGTCACACCAGTACGGTTTCTCTCCAGTGTGAATGAGCTGGTGTCTCTTAAGGGAACTATCCTGAGAAAAGGTTTTACCACATTGGTCACACCACTACGGTTTCTCTCCAGTGTGAATGAGCTGGTGTCTCTTAAAGGAACTATCCTGAGAAAAAGTTTTCCCACACTGATCACACCAGTACGGTTTCTCTCCAGTGTGAATGCGTTGGTGGGCTTTGTGGGAAGTATACTGAGAAAAAGTTTTCCCACACTGATCACACCAGTACGGTTTCTCTCCAGTGTGAATGCGTTGGTGGGCTTTGTGGGTAGTATACTCAGAAAAAGTTTTCCCACATTGGTCACACCAGTACGGTTTCTCTCCAGTGTGAATGCGTTGGTGGATTTTAAGGTGATGATTCCGAGTAAAAGTTCTACCACATTGGTCACAGCTGTACGGTTTCTCTCCAGTGTGAATGCGTTGGTGGATTTTAAGGTTAGCTTGAGTGGTGAAAGCTGCCCCACATTGGTCACAGCTGTACGGTTTCTCTCCAGTGTGAACTCTCTCATGAATCTTTAAACTTCCAGATGTTGTGAAGGATTTGTCACAGTGCTGACAGCTGTGACGTTTGAGTCCCCCTCTTCCTCTCAGTTTCTATAGCAACAGACAGACATACAGAGAGAGAGTCAGTGAGATGCCACGGTGGAGCGAGCTATCTAAAACCATAAATGACATTTAGAACAAGTCTGTGGAACATAAGACACAATGGGCCTCATAGAGCAACGTTCTCTTAACTCTATCTTAGATTTTCTCTTAATTTTCTGTTAAGAGAAACAATAAGAGAAGTCAACTCCAGATGCACCAGGTGTGCTTAATGATGAATCCCACTTGATGATAAATTGGAGGTATATCGCTGATTGTTTATTATTAGCATAGGTAACGCCCTCTAATCACTATATAAGGGCAGGTGTTGTGCCGTGTGTAAATACTCTGGTAAATGCCCAAGAAGTGGAGAGATGCCGCCAAAATAGGCTGGAAGAAGAAGAACTTCAGCAGTAGTGAAATCCAGGTACTGTTAATAAACTTAAAGTAAACGTGTGATTTTTCAGAGTTTCAGTACTGGTGTTACAGGAAAATCGAAAAGAATCTAAGAGCAGTATGTAAGACATTCAGGAGCTGAACACATTCAATATCATCCAAGGGTTTTTATAGTCTTAAGTGGGATCAATGGACCAATAGTATTTCTTTAGCCTACAAATTTAATCTAAGTAAGGGATAATGCCGGATGACCGTCTGACGGGCCTCCGCGAAGTCCATTCATTCCTGATGATGGACACCTCGAAGGACGTTATCTCACCTATACCATGGTCATTCGCCAAAGAAAAAAAAATGTAGACCATTAATTTATATTTTCACGCGTTTTGCAACCAAAATCTAAAGTTTTATGTGTTCCAGTCGCCACCATGTGGTGTTCAGAGGATGAGGCTCTGAAGGACTAACGTTACACTCAGTGTTGTAAATAAGATATTCAGATTGTTTTGCAGCCAGCGTATTAACTTAGAACGTTGAACAGACCGTTTCACTTGAAATACTTAGTAGGTGTCCATTATCAGGAATTATGGACACCCTGCAGCCAATCAGAATCAAGTATTCACCCAGACCATGGTATAATAGACGAGAAAAAGAAAACTTTAGTCTCATTTTTGTTTTTCTGTCATCATTATGTATAATTTAAATAGAAATGTTATCCCATACAGCTACACATGCACTGTCAGTACCAGACGCTTCCACTAACTACAGCACATCTACTTTAGTTATCACTTTGAGCACAGACAGGACAGAAACTGACACTCTGCTTAAAACCTCATCTGCACTCTCATGGATGATAATTATGACATCATTATTAGTGACCATGCACCAGCATCTCTCACGTTAAACGATGAATCCACCACCAAACCTTCTCTCTGATGACGTTTCAGTACTTCACTGCTTAAAGCCTCTGATGTTATTGCCTTCATACAGAGAGAGTGAGGATCCTTTATGGAGCTGAGCGACTCCCCTGCTTTCACTGCACTGAGTGGAGTGTTTTTGATGCTGCAGCAGGAGCTACACTGAAAACGACCTGGCATCAGTGTGGAGGAGCCTGCAGGATATCAATAGCTAGAGGAGACCACCCCCCCCCATCAACTTGCCGACCACCCGAATGTGTTTTACTGCAGGTTTGATAAGCTCACATTCACACCCCTCACCCGCTCCGACTCAGACATCAATCAACTAACTGCAACCCCTCACACCCCCCCACTGACCCCCGACCTGTACTCAGGATCTGTATGTGAGTCAGCTCTTTCATTTGCATGATGAGACAATGAATGAGACGTAGAAACTAATTTGCACCCCAATGTTCAGTATTTTGCCATCAATCCCCTCGTAGCAGAGAGAGTGTAGGGACAGAATACGTTAGTCTAGTCTGCCTGACTCATTGATCCTTTATCTGACTGAGGTTTGTCCAGGTTAAAATCTATGGCCCCGACCACGGCTCTGAAATATCAGTAAGTTAGAATCTATGCTCCCGACCTCGACTCTGAAATATCAGTGAGTTAGAATCTATGGCCCCGACCATGGCTCTGAAATAACAGTAAGTTAGAATCTATGGCCCCGACCATGGCTCTGAAATATCAGTGAGTTAGAATCTATGGCCCCGACAACGGCTCTGAAATATCAGTAAGTTCATCCGTAACGCAACCAGTTCAAACTCCTTCTCCTCACTCACAAAGCCCTCCATAACCAGGCCCCCTCCCCTACCTCACAGATCTGCTCCACCATCACACTCCTTCCCGCTCCCTCCGTTCCTCTGATGCCAACCTCCTGTCCATACCACTCAGAACCAAGCACCGGACCTGGGGCGACAGAGCATTTGCCATTGCCGCCCCCTCCCTCTGGAACTCACTCCCCAAACCCATCAGAGACTGCACAAACCTGTCCACATTCAAATCACTCATCAAGACTCACCTTTTTACAACTGCTTTTAATGTGTGATTAATACTGTGTGTTTTATATTTTTATGATGTCCTTGTTTTTATGATCTTTTATCTGCGTAAAGTGTCTTTGAGTTTTTAGAAAAGCGCTATATAAATAAAATGTATTATTATTTTATTATTATTAAGATAGAATCTATGGCCCTGACCACAGCTCTGAAATATCAGTAAGTTAGAATCTATGGCCCCGACCACGGCTCTGAGATATCAGTGAGTTAGAATTTATGGTCCCATTAACTCAACACAAAACAGACACATGTTCCTGATGCACAATGGGCACTACACACTATTATTGTTTCACATTTAACTACAGAAAATGTTCCACATTGAACCCTCCTCACGTGATGCGCCGCGCGGGAATGTCCACAAAGAAAGAAAGCAGAAAGTATTTAGTTAGTTTGAGTCACTTCAAGATGAAACCAGGAAACACGGAGACATAAAAACACGTCAACACAAAACTTGGAGCATTTTTTAGATTTCCTTTTTCCACATTTGATGTGTAACAACAGAATGAGGGATGATACCCGGACCCTCGAGACTCTACCTCGTGTCTTTAGTGTCGTTATGAAGCTATGAAGTTATGAACACTGACCTGAACATCGGTGGTATCAGAGGACGAGCCTGCTGCTGGTCTTCTGGGGACCTTGTTGCTCTGCTGGTCCGGGTTCTGCTGGTCCTCCTCCATTCCGCTCTTGTAGTGCTTCTGGTCCTGGTCTCTGAGATCCACCAGGTCTCCACTCTGACTGCTGGACTCTGTTGTCCTGGATTCACTCTGATTCGGTGCAAATCTCGCGGAGCCTCCGTGTTCTCGCGGTTACTTCTCCCATTTAGCCCCGCCCACACCCCCAAACGTCACCGTGCTGCGTTCAGGACAAGTGGGAACTTCGGCAGCTTCCCCATGTCCTCTATAGATCTTTAACTTGCTGCATTGGCGTTTTAAACAGTTATTAAACAGTTAACAGGACAAAATGAAATCATGTTCACCGTTTTAAAATCAACATGTTCTTTGTAACTCACACAAATGTCGTCACATATCAAACTAATGTAGAATTATATCAGACAAAACCTGATCACATGAATTAATATGTTGCATTATACTGTACACACATCATGATTCCTTCCAGATAAAGAAGAGTAAATATGTCACCATCCATCTTATTCTTTTCCTCAATCACTTCAACACATCTGCTGAAACACTGTTACAGTTCTGAAAGCATTAAGTGCACTCACCACATCAGTTCACACTGAGCAGCAAATCATCATATATCTACTAAAACTCATCAGACTCTCTCTGTCACACACCTTTCCAGTGTGTCCACTATTCCCAGTAAGTATTACTACAGTAATAGTACTCTGAAGTACAAACATGTGAAGCTGTTATAGAGTTGAACATGAACAACACATGTTGAAACACAACACGTGTGTATAATGACAGTAAGACTGCTGTATCTCATGTCTGATGTTGAAGTCTTCTGTTGCCTCTTGGGGAAGTCTGCAGCTCCAAATTCAGGAACTGTTCCATTAAACTCACTTTGCCCTCTGTAATGTAAATGTGTCGGAGAAATGAGAGCTAAATATGAGGATGAACATGTTACTGACTGAATTCATGAATTCACCTTTTACCAACTCTTTTCTCCTGATGACAGATTTCTGAAAAAATTCTGTTCCAGTAAGAGATGATTAGAAAAGTAGTGTCATCCATTCTGGTCTCCTTCATCAATGCATCAAGTCAAATAAACATGACTGCACTTCTACATTTGAATTCATGTGAAAGCAACAAGAAATACAGACACCGCTGTGACTAAATGAGCTTAAGATGTGAACGTTTCACACAAGAATGATTTTCATTTGAGGATCCTGAATTGAGAAATACCGAATTATTTTATAGTGGCAGATTATAGTGTGGCGAGTAAAAGTTTTCGTACAACTCAGCACTAATTATTGCATATACATGGCATATAGGACATGTTTTATAAGACACTGAAGTTTGACTACACAATATTTTCAGTCAGCATTAAGGTAAAGAAAGAAAATCTTATTTATCAACTGATTTTAATGTCTCTGATATTGAAAAACAGATATTTTGTACTGGACACACACAACAAATGGCATACACAAGTATTTAGATTTATTAAGGTTTTTTGATTCACTTCTACTGAGAACACCAATTACAACAGCTCAACAAATATTGATTGATGGAAACAGTTTCAAATGAGGAGTCACAGCATCTCTTTGTGTCGACTAATTTAATGAGAACACTGAAAACATCAAGTGAACAGCTCAGATTATTAAAGCAGCAACACTGGCAGGACGCACCTTCAACAGCAACAATCACATTTACTGACTAAACACAATGCAAACAGGCGTTACCATGGAAATAAACAACAAACACGTCTTCACCTCAGCTGGCGCCATCTTTAACCAATCTGCGTCTCTTTGCTCTCAGTGTGAACAAACCTCAACAAACTCAGAACCACATTCAGTCATAGAAAATAAAAACAGTGAATATAAATGTAAAGTAAAGATTATTCAATGAAAACTACACAAAGGAGGAAAATATAATGTTGAACTACAAAACAATAAGAACAAGAGAATATGTATGAAGCAGATAAAAACAATGATGGGAACACATCTGTAATAAATCATCGTTAACTCAAGGCTCAAATACTCTCTTTGTGGAGCTTTTGACCATATCCCATGGCCTTCTTCAGCACTTAACATTCCTCAGTTGTCATCACATGACGCTAGTCCAGCACAGTCACATGGTAACAGGTGGTTGTATTCGGGGGGAGATGGTAACCCCTGTCTCTGTTCAAAGATGGTCTCTGGTGTCGGATGTGAATGTCCTCCTTGATCTTTCTCCAGCTGTCGACTCGTGGATGGATTACTGAACGGGTCTACGGGGCACAGGCCCAGGGGGTCGACTACAGTCAACAGTTTCTGGTCTTTACAAAACAATTCATCCAGAAAATACTCAGCAGATAAATGGATGGTAATGTAAAATGTTGCTGTTGGTCAGAGTTCAATGTGGAGAGAAGCTCGGAGAAGGCCTCTCTGTGATGGACCATCAGTCGTTCTGTGATGTCTCTCTGCCTCTCCCTCCTCCAAGGGGGCTTATTGGCATGGGTAACATACGTTTATATTACTAAGCAACTGTCAATTAAAAACTGAAAAATACGGTCCTCTCTCTAGGTTCATGGTAGAGAGGAGGTCGTGTTGCTCGGGCTCTAGCTATCTTGATGTGGAGAGGAGGTCATGTTGCTCTGACTCTATCGATCTGGTGTGGAGAGGAGGTTGTGTTGCTCAGGTTCTACCTATATGGCGTGGAGAGGAGGTTATGCTGCTACGGCTCTATCTGGTTGGCGTGGAGAGGAGGTCGTGTTGCTCTGGCTCTAACGGTTTTGACGTCGAGAGGAGGTCATGTTGCTCTCGCTCTATCTGTTTGTCGACGCCTGGAAGCTGCTTGTCATCCTCCTGGATCCACCTTCTCACATATATTCACATTATATGTATTCATTTTTGTCATGAATTGTCTATGTTGTATTTTCATTATGTTGTTACTCTGTACACACGACATCTATTGCACATCTGTCCATCCTGGAAGGGGGATCCCTCCTCTGTCGCTATTCCTGAAGTTTCTTCCATTTTTTCTCCCTCTTAAAAGGTTTTTTTTGTGGTTAAGTTTTTCTTTAGCCGATGTGAGGGTTGCACTGTCAAGGACAGAGGGTGTTGTATCCTGTACAGATTGTAAAGCCCCCCGAGGCAAATTTGTGATTTGTGATTTTGGGCTATACAAATAAAATTGATTTGATTTGATTTGATTAAGCTCAGAATTTAACAACTCAGCTATCAGGGCATGGGGAGGAGGCAGGAGGAAACACCTAGCTAGGCTCTGAAAAACGTTCACAACGATGCAGTGTGAAGACGTTGGTGACTTTTAAGGGAACTATTCTGAGAAAAGGTTTTACCACATTGGTCACACCAGTACGGTTTCTCTCCAGTGTGAATGAGCTGGTGTCTCTTAAGGGAACTATCCTGAGAAAAGGTTTTACCACATTGGTCACACCAGTACGGTTTCTCTCCAGTGTGAATGAGCTGGTGTCTCTTAAAGGAACTATCCTGAGAAAAAGTTTTCCCACACTGATCACACCAGTACGGTTTCTCTCCAGTGTGAATGCGTTGGTGGGCTTTAAAGACAGTATCTTGAGAATAAGTTTTCCCACATTGGTCACACCAGTACGGTTTCTCTCCAGTGTGAATGCGTTGGTGGATTTTAAGGTGATGATTCCGAGAAAAAGTTTTACCACATTGGTCACAGCTGTACGGTTTCTCTCCAGTGTGAATGCGTTGGTGGATTTTAAGGTAAGCTTGAGTGGTGAAAGCTGCCCCACATTGGTCACAGCTGTACGGTTTCTCTCCAGTGTGAACTCTCTCATGAATCTTTAAACTTCCAGATGTTGTGAAGGATTTGTCACAGTGCTGACAGCTGTGACGTTTGAGTCCCCCTCTTCCTCTCAGTTTCTATAGCAACAGACAGACATACAGAGAGAGAGTCAGTGAGATGCCACGGTGGAGCGAGCTATCTAAAACCATAAATGACATTTAGAACAAGTCTGTGGAACATAACCCAGAATGGGCCTCATGCACCAACGTTCTCTTAACTCTATCTTAGATTTTCTCTTAATTTTCTGTTAAGAGAAACAATAAGAGAAGTCAACTCCAGATGCACCAGGTGTGCTTAATGATGAATCCCACTTGATGATAAATTGGAGGTATGTTGCTGATTGTTTATTATTAGCATAGGTAACGCCCTCTAATCACTATATAAGGGCAGGTGTTGTGCCGTGTGTAAATACTCTGGTAAATGCCCAAGAAGTGGAGAGATGCCGCCAAAAAAGGCTGGAAGAAGAAGAACTTCAGCAGTAGTGAAATCCAGGTACTGTTAATAAACTTAAAGTAAACGTGGGATTTTTCAGAGCGTCAGTACTGGTGTTACAGGAAAATCATAAAGAATCTAAGAGCAGTATGTAAGACATTCAGGAGCTGAACACACTCAATATCATCCAAGGGTTTTTATAGTCTTAAGTGGGATCAATGGACCAATAGTATTTCTTTAGCCTACAAATTTAATCTAAGTAAGGGATAATGCCGGATGACTGTCTGACGGGCCTCCGCGAAGTCCATTCATTCCTGATGATGGACACCTCGAAGGACATTATCTCACTTATACCATGGTCATTCGCCAAAGAAAAAAAAATGTAGACCATTAATTTATATTTTCACGCGTTTTGCAACCAAAATCTAAAGTTTTATGTGTTCCAGTCGCCACCATGTGGTGTTCAGAGGATGAGGCTCTGAAGGACTAACGTTACACTCAGTGTTGTAAATAAGATATTCAGATTGTTTTGCAGCCAGCGTATTAATTTAGAACGTTGAACAGACAGTTCACTTGAAATACTTAGTAGGTGTCCATTATCAGGAATTAATGGACACCCTGCAGCCAATCAGAATCAAGTATTCACCCAGACCACGGTATAATAGACAAGAAAAAGAAAACTTTAGTCTCATTTTTGTTTTTCTGTCATCATTATGTATAATTTAAATATAAATGTTATCCCATACAGCTACACATGCACTGTCAGTACCAGATGCTTCCACTAACTACAGCACATCTACTTTAATTATCACTTTGAGCACAGACAGGACAGAAACTGACACTCTGCTTAAAACCTCATCTGCACTCTCATGGATGATAATTATGACATCATTATTAGTGACCATGCACCAGCATCTCTCACGTTAAACGATGAATCCACCACCAAACCTTCTCTCTGATGACGTTTCAGTACTTCACTGCTTAAAGCCTCTGATGTTATTGCCTTCATACAGAGAGAGTGAGCATCCTTTATGGAGCTGAGCGACTCTCCTGCTTTCACTGCACTGAGTGGAGTGTTTTTGATGCTGCAGCAGGAGCTACACTGAAAACGACCTGGCATCAGTGTGGAGGAGCCTGCAGGATATCAATAGCTAGAGGAGACCTCCCCCCCCCCCCCATCAACTTGCCGACCACCCGAATGTGTTTTACTGCAGGTTTGATAAGCTCACATTCACACCCCTCACCCGCTCCGACTCAGACATCAATCAACTAACTGCAACCCCTCACACCCCCCCACTGACCCCCGACCTGTACTCAGGATCTGTATGTGAGTCAGCTCTTTCATTTGCATGATGAGACAATGAATGAGACGTAGAAACTAATTTGCACCCCAATGTTCAGTATTTTGCCATCAATCCCCTCGTAGCAGAGAGAGTGTAGGGACAGAATACATTAGTCTAGTCTGCCTGACTCATTGATCCTTTATCTGACTGAGGTTTGTGCAGGTTAGAATCTATGGCCCCGACCATGGCTCTGAAATAACAGTAAGTTAGAATCTATGACTCCGACCATGGCTCTGAAATAACAGTAAGTTAGAATCTATGGTCCCGACCTTGACTCTGAAATAACAGTAAGTTAGAATCTATGGCCCCGACCTCGACTCTGAAATATCAGTAAGTTAGAATCTATGGTCCCGACCTTGACTCTGAAATAACAGTAAGTTAGAATCTATGGCCCCGACCTTGACTCTGAAATAACAGTAAGTTAGAATCTATGGCCCCGACCATGGCTCTGAAATATCAGTAAGTTAGAATCTATGGTCCCGACCTCGACTCTGAAATATCAGTGAGTTAGAATCTATGGCCCCGACAACGGCTCTGAAATATCAGTAAGGTCATCCGTAACGCATCCAGTTCAAACTCCTTCTCCTCACTCACAAAGCCCTCCATAACCAGGCCCCCCCCTACCTCACAGATCTGCTCCACCATCACACTCCTTCCCGCTCCCTCCGTTCCTCTGATGCCAACCTCCTGTCCATACCACTCAGAACCAAGCACCGGACCTGGGGCGACAGAGCATTTGCCATTGCCGCCCCCTCCCTCTGGAACTCACTCCCCAAACCCATCAGAGACTGCACAAACCTGTCCACATTCAAATCACTCATCAAAACTCACCTTTTTACAACTGCTTTTAATGTGTGATTAATACTGTGTTTTATATTTTTAGGATGTCCTTGTTTTTATGATCTTTTATCTGTGTAAAGTGTCTTTGAGTTTTTCGAAAAGCGCTATATAAATAAAATGTATTATTATTTTATTATTATTAAGTTAGAATCTATGGCCCCGACCACAGCTCTGAAATATCAGTGAGTTACAATCTATGGCCCCGACCACGGCTCTGAAATATCAGTAAGTTAGAATCTATGGCCCCAACAACGGCTCTGAAATATCAGTAAGTTAGAATCTATGGCCCCGACAACGGCTCTGAAATATCAGTAAGTTAGAATCTATGGCCCCGACAACGGCTCTGAAATATCAGTGAGTTAGAATCTATGGCCCCGACAACGGCTCTGAAATATCAGTAAGTTAGAATCTATGGTCCCAGTAACTCAACACAAAACAGACACATGTTCATGATGCACAATGGGCACTACACACTATTATTGTTTCACATTTAACTACAGAAAATATTCCACATTGAACCCTCCTCACGTGATGCACCGCGCGGGAAAGTCCACAAAGAAAGAAAGCAGGAAATATTTAGTTAGTTTGAGTCACTTCAAGATGAAACCAGGAAACACGGAGACATAAAAACATGTCAACACCAAACCTGGAGCGGTTTTTAGATTTCCTTTTCCACATTTGATGTGTAACAACAGAATGAGGGATGATACCCGGACCCTCGAGACTCTACCTCGTGTCTTTAGTGTCGTTATGAAGCTATGAAGTTATGAACACTGACCTGAACATCGGTGGGATCAGAGGACGAGCCTGCTGCTGGTCTTCTGGGGACCTTGTTGCTCTGCTGGTCCGGGTTCTGCTGGTCCTCCTCCATTCCGCTCTTGTAGTGCTCCTGGTCCTGGTCTCTGAGATCCAGCAGAGATTCCACATTTTTCGCCTCCTCGACTCCTCGATCCTCGATCCTCCGGCTGTGACCCGGAAATCGATCTCAGCCCTCCATCTTGAAGGACGTCCCAATTCCTAAAATGCGTCTGGAGGAGCGAGGATCGAGGATCGAGGAGGCTTGCCGGAGGATTTATGAGCGAGGATACACCAGTGTATCCTCCAGTGTATCCTCCACGGAAGTTGTTTACCGACCGACACGCCCCCTTATTTGATATCGTTTATTGATTGGACGCTGCGCCGATCGGACTGATCTGATACACGTCAACATCACTGAGTTTTATACTGGAGTGAAGACAGATCACAGATTAAACGTTTTATAGTTTAGTTTTCTTCTGAATCACCCTCTAGTTATAATCTGTGTTAATTGTAGGTGTGAACAACAAACGGGCCATGTTGATTGTAAAGTGTTCCAGCAGCAGAAGGACCTGCAGTATATCTTTTTTACACACCGCAGGTGAAGGAGCCTGTTACTGAAAGAGCTTTATAAAGGCTGACAACCAACGGACCTCAAACAACTTTCTTCGTTTATTAGAAAGAGTTTTCTTTTCATGATCTGTTATCTCCTCCATTAACTTTTATTAAGGATACAGTTAAAGTCAGAGAGAAGGAGAGTCTGTATTTTACACCTTTTACATCATTTATCATCATTTCCATTCAGTCACGTGTGAAGCTGATAATTCCTGAGCGTCGGGTTTGATAGGAGTCTTTATTAGTATTAGTCAAGTTCAGACATAAACAGCTGTTAATGCCGACTGACAGCTGATCCAGCTGTGATCAGCTGCTGCTGTCATCAGAAACGGACATCGCTTCACGTGATGCTTCAGAGGAAACGACGTCTCATGTCTCTACAAACACATTTCGTCTCTTCCTCTCTCCTCGGGTCCATCCCAAAGCGCTTATTTGTCGTTTCCTCGCTCCTCGATCCTCGAGTGAACCGGAAGTTGTTCTGGTGCGCCATCTTGACGACCGTCCCAAAGCTCTTATTTGTGCATCGAGGAGCGAGGATCGAGGATCGAGGAGGGATCTCTGAGGAGCGATAATCGAGGAAACACGAGAGCAGCCTTCACGGAAGTCTTTTACCGACCGACACGCCCCCTTATTGGATATCAGTTACTGATTGGACGCTGCGCCGATCGGACTGATCTGATAATTTTACCACTCAACATCGCTGAAGTTTTATCCCAGAGTGAAGACAGATCACAGATTAAACGTTTTATAGTTTAGTTGTCTTCTGATTCACCATCTAGTTAATATCTGTGTTAACTGTAGGTGTGAACAGTGTTAACTGTAGGTGTGAACAGTGTTAACTGTAGGTGTGAACAGTGTTAACTGTAGATGTGAACAGTGTTAACTGTAGCTCTGAACAGCAGCAGAAGGTCCTGTAGTAGCTCTCATTCACACAGCGCGAGTGAAGCCGCCTATCACTGAGAGGGGTTTATATACCTGACAAACGGGACCTAAATCATCTTTCTGCATTTATTAGATTGAGATTTTTCTTTTCATGATCTGTTATTTCCCCCGTTAACTTATATTAATGATACTATTAAAGTCAGAGAGAGAAGGAGAGTCTGTCTGTCTGTCAGCAACAAACACCTGTCACATTATTTATCTTCTTTCCCATTCAGTCACATGTGAGGCTGATAATTCCTGAACGTCGGGTTTGATATGAGTTACATCATTTACATTTTCCCTGAAACATTCAGCCTGATAAATAATGTCCAGTGTTCAAAAGACCCCATAGTCATATTATAGGTTATTAAATAATGAATTCACAATCAGAATATCGATAACTACAGATGCTAATAATGAATAAATAATATAAAGATATTGTGCCAGTAGAACAACTGTGTGTCTTTATTAGTATTATTAGTACAGTTCAAACACAAACTCCATCTAAAGTTTCTATAGCTATTAAAGCCGTCTGACAGCTGATCCAGCTGTGATCAGCTGCTGCTGTCATCAGAAACGGACGTTGCTTCAAGTGACGCTTCAGAGGAAACGACGTCTCAATTCCCTTAAAACGCATTTCCTCGTTTCCTCTCTCCCCGCATGGTTTCCTTGCGTCTCTCCCATGCATCCCTGGTGGGAGGGACTAAGACGCAAGGATGAGACGCAAGTGAGGGAAACGAAGATGCAATTAAGCGCTTTGGGACGGACCCCTGGGGCCTTTCCCATTTGTCATTTTATACGGCTCGATTCCTCTCCTCGACTCCTCGAGGAGCGTCTTAGTCCCGCCCACGAGAGATGCGAGCGGAGGAGGCGAGGAAGAGACTCGAGGGGTCCGTCCCAAAGCGCTTAATTGCATCTTCGTTTCCCTCACTTGCGTCTCATCCTTGCGTCTTAGTCCCGCCCACCAGGGAAGCATGGGAGAGACGCAAGGAAACCATGCGGGGAGAGAGGAAACGAGGAAATGCGTTTTAAGGGAATTGAGACGTCGTTTCCTCTGAAGCGTCACGTGAAGCGACGTCCGTTTCTGATGACAGCAGTAGCTGATCACAGCTGGATCAGCTGTCAGACGGCTTTAATAGCTATAGAAACTTTAGATGGAGTTTGTGTTTGAACTGTACTAATAATACTAATAAAGACACACAGTTGTTCTACTGGCACAATATCTTTATATTATTTATTCATTATTAGCATCTGTAGTTATCGATATTCTGATTGTGAATTCATTATTTAATAACCCATAATATGACTATGGGGTCTTTTGAACACTAGACATTATTTATCAGGCTGAATGTTTCAGGGAAAATGTAAATGATGTAACTCATATCAAACCCGACGTTCAGGAATTATCAGCCTCACATGTGACTGAACGGAAAAGAAGATAAATAATGTAACAGGTGTTTGTTGCTGACAGACAGACTCTCCTTCTCTCTCTGACTTTAATAGTATCATTAATATAAGTTAACGGGGGAAATAACAGATCATGAAAAGAAAAATCTCAATCTAATAAATGCAGAAAGATGATTTGGGTCCCGTTTGTCAGGTATATAAACCAGAGCTCAGAGCTACAATTTACACAGATATTAACTAGATGGTGAATCAGAAGACAACTAAACTATAAAACGTTTAATCTGTGATCTGTCTTCACTCCGGTATAAAACTTCAGCGATGTTGAGAGGTAAAATTATCAGATCAGTCCGATCGGCGCAGCGTCCAATCAGTAACTGATATCCAATAAGGGGGCGTGTCGGTCGGTAAAAGACTTCCGTCGAGGCTGCTCTCGTGTTTCCTCGATTATCGCTCCTCAGAGATCCCTCCTCGATCCTCTATGCACAAATAAGAGCTTTGGGTCGGTCTTCAAGATGGCGCACCAGAACAACTTCCGGTTCACCCGAGGATCGAGGAGCGAGGAAACAACAAATAAGCGCTTTGGGATGGACCCCTTGCGTCTCTCTATGCTTCCCTGGTGGGCGGGACTAAGACGCAAGGATGAGACGCAAGTGAGGGAAACGAAGATGCAATTAAGCGCTTTGGGACGGACCCCTGGATTCACTCTGATTCGGTGCAAATCTCGCGGAGCCTCCGTGTTCTCGCGGTTACTTCTCCCATTTAGCCCCGCCCACACCCCCAAACGTCACCGTGCTGCGTTCAGGACAAGTGGGAACTTCGGCAGCTTCCCCATGTCCTCTATAGATCTTTAACTTGCTGCATTGGCGTTTTAAACAGTTATTAAACAGTTGACAGGACAAAATGAAATCATGTTCACCGTTTTAAAATCAAGATGTTCTTTGTATTTCACACAAATGTCGTCACATATCAACCTAATGTAGAATTATATCAGACAAAACCTGATCACATGAATTAGTATGTTGCATTATACTGTACACACATCATGATTCCTTCCAGATAAAGAAGAGTAAATATGTCACCATCCATCTTATTCTTTTCCTCAATCACTTCAACACATCTGCTGAAACACTGTTACAGTTCTGAAAGCATTAAGTGCACTCACCACATCAGTTCACACTGAGCAGCAAATCATCATATATCTACTAAAACTCATCAGACTCTCTCTGTCACACACCTTTCCAGTGTGTCCACTATTCCCAGTAAGTATTACTACAGTAATAGTACTCTGAAGTACAAACATGTGAAGCTGTTATAGAGTTGAACATGAACAACACATGTTGAAACACAACACGTGTGTATAATGACAGTAAGACTGCTGTATCTCATGTCTGATGTTGAAGTCTTCTGTTGCCTCTTGGGGAAGTCTGCAGCTCCATATTTAGGAACTGTTCCATTAAACTCACTTTGCCCTCTGTAATGTAAATTTGTCGGAGAAATGAGAGCTAAATATGAGGATGAACATGTTACTGACTGAATTCATGAATTCACCTTTTACCAACTCTTTTCTCCTAATGACAGATTTCTGAAAAAATTCTGTTCCAGTAAGAGATGATTAGAAAAGTAGTGTCGTCCATTCTGGTCTCCTTCATCAATGCATCAAGTCAAATAAACATGACTGCACTTCTACATTTGAATTCATGTGAAAGCAACAAGAAATACAGACACCGCTGTGACTAAATTAGCTTAAGATGTGAACGTTTCACACAAGAATGATTTTCATTTGAGGATCCTTGTTCGATAGGTTGAACCTCTTAATAAATATCACTAGTTGTGAAGTTTATAATCGCTGTGGTGTATCGGTCAGAATACATGAGAAGATGCTTTCAAGGTTTCTTGTTCTTTACTAGAAGGCTGTGCAGGCTTACACTTGAATGAGTGTACAGTATATGTGGTTTCTAGAAGAACAGAAATGAACAACATATCACTATAATGAACTATAACATAACACAACATACAAATTGAATTAGCAACCTCTATTCATCTATGGTAAGGTGTGGAATTGTAAGACTCACACAACTTATATCAAATTACACACAATAAAACACTTACTAATCACACATGTTCAATGAAGGCACAAAATATTCTGTAAAGCATACTCACATCTTAATTGACGCACATAATCTCTTATACAGCCAGCAAGACAACCTTCATCCTACATATATGCATTGAACTCCCTGCAGTAAACTAGCAGACCAGACTACAAAACACTAAACGAGGCTGTACATCAGCAGAAGATCATGTGGAAGCAGAGAGGGACATTCTAAGGCAAGTCCAGCTAGACTGCTTTCCAGATGACATTGCACGATTATCTGCTGGAAAACCTGTGCTCTCCACAAGCAGACTATTGTCCTTGGCACCAGAATATGATCCTGCTTTACAGCTAATTCGAGTAGGAGGCAGGCTTCGTCGCAGCAGTCAACTAGAGTCGGATGTTATTCACCCCATTATCCTGGATCCATCTCACATTGTAACCAAGCTCATCATCCAGGAAACAGACTAAGTTCTCTCACACCCTGGCCCTGAACGAGTGTTTGCGGAGTTGCGCCGTAGATATTGGATACCACGAGGACGTGAAGCTGTGAAACACCACCAACATACTTGCTTAGACTGCCAGAGGTGGAGAGCCAACCCTGCAGTGCCGAAGATGTCAGACCTGCCTTTACCGCGCCTATGCCTTATGCAACCACCTTTCCATTCAACAGGCATGGATTGCTTTGGGCCCTTTCAGGTGAAGATTGGTAGACGACACGACAAGCCCTGGGGAATCCTCTACAAATGCCTGACCACTATATGCCACTTAACCACTCAGAGCAGCTGATTGGCTCCTGACATGCTCGGTTACATACTGTCCAATGAAATGAAGGGGGGCGGTGCCTGAACTCTAGGTGAACTGCAAACCTTCTTAACAGCCGCCCCAGAATTTGTCCCATCAAATTCGTTAATCCAAAGAAGGTTTTTCCACTTCCTTCTACTTATCCTTAATGACAGGAAGTTGGATGAGGCGGGCCACAGGTCTCATGTAATGTCTGTCGTTGACTTTGACTTGAGCTGTCCTCACCCGTCCATCTGCACCGGGTAGAACAGAGACTACTTGACCCACTGGCCAAAGGGCTCGCGGCAGCTGGGGGTCCACAATCATGACAACTGCTCCTGGTGCAAGGTTGTCAACTTCCCTGTACCATTTAGTGCGTGTCTGTAGTGTAGGCAAATAGTGCCTAACAAAATGGGTCCAGAACTGATCAGCCAGAACTTGTGAATGCCTCCATCTGCGACGGCTGAGCAGTTCTGATGAGTCGTAGACAGCTTGGGGTAGCGAGGGATCTGGCCTTCCCATCAACAGAAGGTTTGGCGTGACTGGATCTGGGTCAGCCACATCGCTAGAGACATAACCCAGTGGTTTGGAATTTAATATTCCCTCAACTTCTATGAGGACTGTGGTTAGAACCTCTTCTGTCACAACTTGAGTTTGAATGGTGGCATACAGTGCAGCCTTGATGGACTTGATTTCACGCTCCCAAGAGCCTCCAAAATGAGGTGCACTTGGGGGATTGAATCTGAAGGCAATCTGTTGTTTCGCTAAATCTTCTTGCAAGCTGGGGTGCAATGAACTGAAAGCCTCCTGGAGCTCCCTCTCACCACCCTTAAAATTGGTGCCTTGATCAGACAACAATTTTCGTGGCTTTCCCCTTCTGGCAATGAATCTCCTGAGGGAAAGGAGGAAAGAGTCAGTGTCCATGCTGGTCAGTACCTCAATGTGGACTGCCCTTGTGGTCAGGCATTTGTAGAGGATTCCCCAGCGCTTGTCGTGTCGTCTACCAATCTTC
Source organism: Sebastolobus alascanus (assembly GCA_916701645.2). Lineage (NCBI taxonomy): Eukaryota > Metazoa > Chordata > Actinopteri > Perciformes > Sebastidae > Sebastolobus > Sebastolobus alascanus. Next base: position 6,014 of record CAKAOJ020001047.1, on the reverse strand, counting down.
ACCTGAAAGGGCCCAAAGCAATCCATGCCTGTTGAATGGAAAGGTGGTTGCATGAGGCGTAGGCGCGGTAAAGGCAGGTCTGACATCTTCGGCACTGCAGGGTTGGCTCTCCACCTCTGGCAGTCTAAGCAAGTATGTTGGTGGTGTTTCACAGCTTCACGTCCTCGTGGTATCCAATATCTACGGCGCAACTCCGCAAACACTCGTTCAGGGCCAGGGTGTGAGAGAACTTTGTCTGTTTCCTGGATGATGAGCTTGGTTACAATGTGAGATGGATCCAGGATAATGGGGTGAATAACATCCGACTCTAGTTGACTGCTGCGACGAAGCCTGCCTCCTACTCGAATTAGCTGTAAAGCAGGATCATATTCTGGTGCCAAGGACAATAGTCTGCTTGTGGAGAGCACAGGTTTTCCAGCAGATAATCGTGCAATGTCATCTGGAAAGCAGTCTAGCTGGACTTGCCTTAGAATGTCCCTCTCTGCTTCCACATGATCTTCTGCTGATGTACAGCCTTGCTTGTTAGCCGCCCCATGACGCTCATGCGCAACAGCTTCTACTAGCTCTTTAAAGCTGGAGAACTGCTTGGGGTCTGGTATTGAGGAGTTTGTTGCTATGCTAGTAGCCCCACAGAATATGCTCTTCTTCAGCTCCTCTGGAATGACAGCTACCTCTGAGGTCGGTTTTATGGGCCACTCCTCTGGCGGCCGCCATAAGAAGGGTGGTCCCTGGCTCCACCTGGTCTTTTCTGCCAGCTCATGCAATGTCTTACCACGGGTGATGTCATCAGCTGGGTTATTTGCCGACTCGACATAGCGCCAGGATGAAGGGCTTGTTAGTTCTTGGATAGCAGACACTCTGGTGCCAACAAACACCTTGAATCTGCATGATTCTGATTGGAGCCAGGTTAGCACAGTCAAGGAATCTGTCTAGAGGGTGATGTTACGGATCTTCAATGTGAGCTCTTTCTCCAGTACACTTGCCAACTGTGCTCCGGTGAGAGCACCACATAACTCCAACCGTGGTATTGTCTGTTGTCGTCTGGGTGCTACTCTTGAACGTGCTGCCAGGAAGGCCACCTCTACTTTACCTTGGCTGTCTTCTGTGCGCAAATAAGCTACAGAGCCATAAGCACGTTCTGATGCGTCACAGAATACATGTAATTCTCTTACACAATCTGGGTGGTCCATCAGTGGGCTTGTGTAGCAACGAGGAAGAGTTATGTTGGGTAGATGGTTTAATTCTTCCTCCCAGCAGTGCCAGGCATGTAGCAGATCCTCGGGCAGCAGCGGGTCATCCCAGTCATGCTGTTTGCTCCACAAGTGTTGCACAATTACTTTTGCTCTTGTGGTGTAAGGAGTGATGAAACCTAGTGGGTCATACTGTTTGGCAAGGACCCTGTAGATGTTTCTCATCGTTGTTTCCAGATAGTCAAAGGGCCGATATCTGTATGCCAATGTGTCAGTGTTACATATTCAGCGTAACCCAAGGGCCAACTCTTGTGGGTCTTGCATTGATTCACTGAGCCAAAGCTCATTGCTCTCTGACCTGACTTCTTTGGGCAAGTGACTGACTATGTCTGGTATGCTACTGGCCCACTGACGTAACTCAAACCCTCCTTCTGAAAACAGGGCACTCAGCTTGTCGACAAGTGTCTTCGCCTCTACTTGTGATGGCAAACTTTGTAGATGGTTGTCTACATAGAAGCACTTCTCAACTGCCTCCCGTGTATCCTCTCCTGGTTTGCTGTGATCAAAGACGTGCTTCTGTAATGCGAAGGAAGCACAGCAGGGACTACATGTGGTCCCAAATGGAAGTACTTGCCACTCGTAGATGACTGGTTGAGCTTCTCTTTGTAGGTCACGCCACAAAAAACGAAAGAGTGGACCATCCTCTGGGAGCAGCCTCACTTGGTGAAACATGCCTTTTATGTCGCTACTTACGGCGACAGTGTGCTCCCTGAACCTTAGCAGGACACCCAGCAATGTAGCTCCCAAGGTTGGACCAGGCAGCAGCAACTCATTCAGGTTGTTACCTCTGTAGGTGAATGAGCAGTTGTAGACGATACGATTTTTACCATTGTGACACACCATGTGGTGTGGGATATACCACTCTTCTGCAGACTGCTCTGCTGTCTCCTTTGGCACTCGAATAACATAGCCAGCTTGTTCCAGCTTGTTGATTTCAGCACAGTAAGCTGCTGCTCGCTCTGTGTCTTTACTTAGGCACCTTTCTGTGCTTCTGAGGTTGGCTATAACAGCCTCCTTGGGAGCGTGCAATAGGGGCATGTCCTTTACACGCAGGAGGGGTGTGGCATACCGCTGTATGCCATCAATGTCCACACAAACTGTTTTGGTCTCCAGTAGCTCTATTGCCTCCTGGTCCTGTTTGGAGCGCTGTACGACCTTTTCATTCCTGCATGGTTGTGAATCGATTTTCCACAGTCGTTCCACGTTTCTCCACAGCTCATCAGGCATGGGGACTGTGGAGAGATGTAAACACTGCTGTGGAGAGAATGAGTGGCGGATGCGCTTAGTGGGCCCCTGAAGTGTCCATCCCAGGCGAGTCTTTACAGCAGCAGGCCCTCCAGGCGGGCCGAGGCGGACTGGCTCTATGGGAGTTATCAGGTGAGGCTGATCTGATCCGATAAGCAACAGAGGCTGAGCTTTGTTGAGAGGAAAGAGGCATAGTCCTCTAAGGTGCTTGTACTTTCTTTGAAGGGTGTTGACTGGTTGGGTGTGCTCTGCTAAAGCCACATTTGCTGAGGTAAAGGCTCCCTTTATCTTGTAGGTTCTCTGTGGGTGGTCAGCAGTGGAGACAGTAAATGTTACAGAAGACCCGTGCAATGTCTGTAGGTCCTGGCGAACTGTGCGCAGCACCATATCTTCTGGTTCCCCTTTCAGTTTGAGCTTTTCAGCAGCTGCCTGTAGGAGAATTGTTCTCTCAGAGCCATCATCTAAGATGGCATATGTTTCCAGTTTATGCTGCCCACTTTGCAGAACCACCTTGATCACCTTTAACAGTACCTGAGTACTACCAGCCCGACGATCAAGGTACAAAACTTCATTTGTAGATGTGGCTAAGCTAGTCTTGACAGCAGCTTTAATATTTAGCTCATGTAAGGCTTCCAGGTGGCGACCATTACATGTCCTACAGGTGACCTTTAATTTGCATTGAGCTGCCTGGTGACTGCGTCCGCATCGCCAGCATGCCTTATTCGCTTTAATCCAGTTTGTCTTCTGCTCGTTGGTGAGTTGACTGAAGTTATTGCATTGATTGAGGTAATGCTGGGTGTTGTTGCAGTATGGACAATATGCCTTGAATATTTCTCTTGGCTGGTGGTGGAAAAGGCTGCTCATTCCGAAATGTAGTAGTCAGAGAAGGCATGCGATTCTCTTGCTGATGAGAGATGGAAGGCTGGTCTGTACCAAGGAATATGGCAGTAGCTCTTGGTTTCACTTCCTTCCGATGGTCTCTCTTGGGCCCCACACGCATATCTCCCTGTGTAACTCCAGTTTCACTTCCCTGAATCTCAAGCTCGTATTCCAACCAATCAGCAAAATCCAAAAGTGAGGGAATGTTAATCTTCATGGGATTTGTGTAACGTTTGAAGCTAGTAACAAGGTGGAGCGGTAACTTTGCTTGTAGTCTAGACACATGTGAGCTACACTGTAGTTCTATGTGTCCACTCTCCCCTAATTGGTCCAACATTCCCACCAAGGCCCGCACCTGCAGAGCAAACCGCTTAAATCCCCTTTTGTCACTGCTTTGTATGTTTGGGCCATCCATTAGCTCAGCCATTCGCTGTAATGCCAATTGGTGGGGCTGACCATAATGTCTGGTGAGGGAGGCCATGGTGTCTGAATAGGGAGTCTTGGAGTTGGTGTATGAATCAGCGATGAGGAGAGCATCTTCAAATTTTAAATGATCAAGGAGGATCTGGTATTTGAATCTCTCAGTGGCGTCATGTGGCAGGAGGTTCTCCAGTGCAATTTTTAGTCTTGCATATTCCCGTGGGTCCTCCTTAGTGAAATCAGGAATTGTTGGTTTAGGACCTCTGTAAATCCTCTCATGGGTTGTCATGGCAGGGGGGTAACTGTAATCACCAATCTCACTGCGGTTCTCAATGAGGGACTCCTTTTGATCTGGTATTCCCCGCTGAAACGCTTGGTGTGGCATTTGGTTTTCTCCTGTGTAATAAGGAGGGTGCTTGGGGACCCCTGCTGGTAGCTCATGATATTCTGGAGTAAATGTCCAACGCTGTTCGCCAGCCTGTGGTCCCAAACGTCGAAAGTTAGCTGTCAGTTCTTCCATGGAGCCCATATGAGCTAATGATTCAGCAGCTACATCATCAGCGACAGGCGGGGGAGGGAGAGGCCATTCCTCTTCTTCATCAACTAAGGCCTGTTGTGCTGGGTAGCTGTAGCTGTCAGCATTGTGCCTCAATGTAAAGCTATGTCTAGCATGTGGCTGTTCAGCTGGCATATCTCTACTAGTTAGCTTTGCAGGGTAAGGAGGTCTTCTTTGTGATAGAGGTGTAACAGAAGGAGGAGGTGGGGTAGCCATCCGACGCTGAATATCATGTACACTATCCTGTAATCTCCTGTTATCCTCTCTCAATTGTTTCATTACCTCCATAACTTCTGATGATGCATATCCAGGAGTTCTCATATGTGAAGGAGTAGGTGTGCTACCATATGCAGGCTCACCTGCAGCCATATGTATCAGAGAAGGTTCATCATCAACACTCCATCGCTGATAGTTTGAATGACGTGTGAGGGGGGTAATCTCTACATCCTCCTCCATATCCTCATAGTGTCTTCTCTTATCTTTAGGCTGGGACTCAGCATATCCCCTGTGTACTGACCTGGGGTAATGGCTAGTCAGATCTACTTCATAGTCTTTAAACCATGTGGGGTGGCGAACTTGCCGTTTAGGGCGTGTAACACGCTGATCCATATCTTCTCTGTTTAACTTGTCTGGAATATCTTCAAACTCCCACAGCAACTACAAATCCGGCTCGAAGGACCATGTTCGATAGGTTGAACCTCTTAATAAATATCACTAGTTGTGGAGTTTATAATCGCTGTGGTGTATCGGTCAGAATACATGAGAAGATGCTTTCAAGGTTTCTTGTTCTTTACTAGAAGGCTGTGCAGGTTTACACTTGAATGAGTGTACAGTATATGTGGTTTCTAGAAGAACAGAAATGAACAGCATATCACTATAATGAACTATAACATAACACAACATACAAATTGAATTAGCAACCTCTATTCATCTATGGTAAGGTGTGGAATTGTAAGACTCACACAACTTATATCAAATTACACAATAAAACACTTACTAATCACACATGTTCAATGAAGGCACAAAATATTCTGTAAAGCATACTCACATCTTAATTGACGCACATAATCTCTTATACAGCCAGCAAGACAACCTTCATCCTACATATATGCATTGAACTCCCTGCAGTAAACTAGCAGACCAGACTACAAAACACTAAACGAGCCAATATGCCACTTAACCACTCAGAGCAGCTGATTGGCTCCTGACATGCTCGGTTACATGCTGTCCAATGAAATGAAGGGGGGCGGTGCCTGAACTCTAGGTGAACTGCAAACCTGCTTAACAATCCTGAATTAAGAAATACTGAATTATTTTATAGTGGCAGATTATAGTGTGGTGAGTAAAAGTTTTCATACAACTCAGCACTAATTATTGCATATATATGGTATATAGAACATGTTTTATAAGACACTGAAGTTTGACTACACAATATTTTCAGTCAGCATTAAGGTAAAGAAACAAAAACTTATTTATCAACTGATTTTAATGTCTCTGATATTGAAAAGCAGATATTTTGTACTGTACACACACAACAAATTACATACACAAGTATTTAGATTTATTAACGTTTATTGATTCACTTCTACTGAGAACACCAATTACAACAGCTCAACAAATGTTGATAATGGAAAAGTCAAAACACAACCAAATTTACTAAAGAT
>CAKAOJ020001044.1:0-10412 GCA_916701645.2 Sebastolobus alascanus | reverse complement strand
AAATGGATCTGCCGATTGAACTGTTCTGTGAGCGCTCAATGTGCAACTGGAAGAGTGAATGGTGGCTTTCTCCCTGTTGTTCACCTTTTAACTGAATCAGTGTCACACCCATGTCTTGTAATGCCATTCCTACATCATGGTCTAAAAGTGCTAGCGACCTAGCCAGAACAACATGATTATGCAGTTGTTGAGTGGCACACCATAACAGCCGAAGGTACGTCAACAGGGTCACATTTAGTTTTTTTACAAAGCCATTTTCGGTTTAGTAAAGTTTTTACATTAACAGACAGTGAAAATGATCGTTTGACAGTATATTGACATCATAGCAGCAAAATTACTACACTTCAAATGTCTGTATCTGTAGAATATGTCACGGACATGAAACAAGTAAAGATTTACTTTTATATTTGCAGGACAGTGTCGAAGAACATGCAGTGACTTGCACGGCTCCATGAATGAATACAGTACGGGGTTTTAATTGTGGATTACTACTGTTATTTACAAATGAGCACACGCTTCTTAACCTTTTCTGTCTAAAATCAATATAAGTGACATTTATACGTTATGGACACCCCACGTGCTAGACTTTGGCCAGACCGCCCGTAACTCTGTGAAAAATGGACAAAGTATAACGTCAGTGTGTCTCTATCACTCTTAAAACTACGTGACCACAGCACTTTCTCTGAGCGTTTACAGGTGATGCGAATGGATTTACATTTTAGTTAATGTAAAGCCCAGTGCGTCTCATACCGCCACTAAAGGGTGCCTTGTGCGTCAGTATCGAACGCCGACCACTGTAACAAAGCGTCGGTATTTGACAGGCTGACATAATGCATGTGTTTCATTATGATGCATTAGCTATGTCAAGCAAGTTTCAAGCATAGCATACTGAGCTGAACTGCAAACCAATGAACAGACCAATGAAAAACAAAAAAAATAACAGCGTGACTTGCATGAATTGGGAATTAATAATCAATAACAAATGCTGTATGCCTGTTGTAGTGACCTTGTGAAACCCCTGTTGTGGTCTTTTATATGATAGCATCTACAGCTGAATGAGATGGAACCACAGCACCTGTTTCTGTTAAGTGCGAGTCTAGCAAACATGAAGGATGGTGAGACGGGTGTCAGGTTGAAATGGTGGAGGCAGCATGGCAGCAGCAAGGCAGAGCAGAGCTAATTTTACACCGTCTTCGTGGCTGAGACTGGAATTCCACTGCAGTATTATTAGACTGGTTTTCATGTGACTCCACTCTCATTAAAACATTTTCATGTAGACAAATCATTTAAAAAAACACAATACATCCACAGAGCTTTTAGAAAAGTGCTGAATAAAAGTATGGCTTTTCCTCCAAAAAAATATGATGACTGTGAATTCATCGTTATCCTAATCTCTGTGGAAGATATCTAACGTTTGATTCCCACTTCTAACAAGGCTCGTGAGCCAATAGTATAACGACGTTGGTATCACGTGGTGTCTCTGTGTGGCCAGTTAGTGAATATTTACAATGGCAACAAGTGACAACTGAAGTTAGCACATATTAGCTGTCTTAGTTTAAACGTCTGAATAACAATAACCCATAAAATTACAATTCGGCATATTTAACAAAATGAACAACAATACCAATATTCCTTACAACCTGAACTAATGTGTTGTCAATGGTTAGATTGTCAAAATGAGAAAATATCAGCTTCAACCCTTACGAGCTATGTTAGCATCTTAGCATTAGTGACGGTTGCATCCAGTTACCGTTATACAGCAACCGGATCAAACAGCTTGGTACAGAATCATTCCTGTACAAATGCTGTTTAAATAATTTGCTTATAGTAATTAAGTTCATTAGAGCTTACAGTGTTCATTTTGGGTCTTTCAATACATGACAACATATGGAAAAACATTTTAAACTACGTTAGACTAACGTTAGTTGAGCTTTTCTTTTGTTTTTTACTTTACTCCCATGATGCTTTGCCTCGCGGACCGTCTGCTTTCTGGCTGGATACCTGTGATGCGTGTTCATTGATATCATGATGGGAAAAGGAAAGTCATTTTCTCTGAATGAAAATCGAATGTGCACGGGAAACTCATTCATTCACGACCTTTCTGTCTCTCTTATCTCTACAGACTCCTACTCTATCAGCTGACTGTGGGTGTTTCACTCTTAGATAACCAAACAGATTCTACCACGCTCTCTCTGAGCCAATCATATCGCTGCATTTGAATTTTAAAACCGTTCTCCTCTCTGCTGCTGTCAGTTGTCATTTCAGTGCGACTCGATGCAACCCTCCTCCCCCCCATCACCTCCAGTCTTCATCATATTCATTATCCAGTCCTGCTCCACATCCCTTCATTAGATCTTCAGCTACTCCCTTCACCACCACCACCAGTGTCTAGACTCCAGGGGGGAATATACCTAATCTCATCACGGCATCACTACCCCCTTTGATATATTACGTCATGATGGAGTCTAATCACCAAAGACTTCTTTTTATCATGCACCATTTAATAAATTATAGTTCATTCGATCTGGGATCTCTCCTGATTGAAATATTGTCTACAATAGTTGTTTGCTGCTATGCTCTGGATATCATATTGAGCACTTTTAATGACAGCCCACCAATTGTCCATCATAAAATCAAGAGCAGAATCAAAGATTTTAGCAAACTTTTTTCTTTTTTTAATTCTAAAAGCTGTATTAACATTTATTTTATAAGTTAGCCCAATTGCAAAATGAAACTGTTGGCTGTTACCCAGTACACTTGCATTGCAAACTGGTGTCTGTCCACTCAGCCAAAGATGGTTTGTTATAGAGAGAAAACCCCACTCTGTACAGATTTGATTTTCAAAAATAAAAATTCAAAAAGATTTGATGTTCAAAAAGACCAATATTTGTTTGACCTGTACCTGATTATGTGCATCATAATCCAGCCTCGGTATATTAGAGCTACATAGCAGTTGAATCATACTGATCAACAGCTAAAGCTATCAGATAGTAAATAATAGTGGAAATCCCTCAGTTATACTTATACTTTTTATAATGTCAGCTAGCATTAGAATAGAATAGCCTTTATTGTCATTGCACAGTCTCCTATACAAAGAAATTTGGGGGTGCCACAACTGAAGGTGCATTTGCGATAAAACCAATTGTTTTGACAGCTGAGTGAAGTCAGTGGCTCATATGGTTGTTGAGTGTCCTGATAGTCCACGGATAAAAACTGTCTTTGAGTCTGTTCGTTCTGCTGTTGATGCTCCTGTATCTCCTACCAGAGGGCAGCAGGTTGAGCAGGTGGTGTCCGGGGTGGAGGTGGAGGTGGAGGTGGAGGTGGAGGTGGTCACTGAGGACTTTTCTGGTCCTGGAGAGGCAGCGAGACCTGGCGATGTCATCCAGGGAGGGGAGGGGGCAGCCAATAGTTTTTTTCAGCTGACCTTATCACCCTCTGCAGCTTTTTCTTATCAGCTGCTGTGCAGCTGGCATACCACACGGTGATGGAGAACGCCAGCAGCCTCTCTCTGGTGGAACGGTAAAAAGTCACCAGCAGCCGTCTCCTCCAGTCTGTTCCTTCTGAGTACTCTCAGGAAGTGGAGACGCTGCTGGGCCTTCCTCACCACTGCTGTGGTGTCGGCTGACCAGGAGATGTCCTCAGAGATATGAGTCCCCAGGAATTTAAAAGTGGGGACCCTCTCCACGAGGTTAGATGTGAAGAGGGGCAGGGTCGGCTTTGTTCCTCCTGATATCCATGACCACCTCTTTGTTTTTTTTGGTGTTGAGAGACAGGTTGTTTCTGGCGCACCACTCTGTCAGCCGCTGCAGCTCGTCCCTGTAGGCCGACTCATCACCTCCTGTGATAATAGGTAATGTAATGTGATGTTCGCTCAGCAGCTGTCAACAAGAGGGTTCGGGATATCTAGATGATATCTGATAGCTTCAGCTTTAATTGTCAGACTTACCAAATGATTGTCAGTATTGCTCTAAGTAGACAACTACATAGCATAATAACATAGCAATAAAGTATACTTAGTATAGTAAAGTAAACTAAAAATAAAGGAGGATTCAGCAGGGCAAGGACAGCTACCGGAGAAAGGTGGAACAAACACTCCATCACTGGGGGGGAAACTGGGGGGGCCTTGACTGGGCCAACAAGTTGAATCTGTTCTTCAACAGATTGATGAGGCTGCCCCTATTCACACTTCCCCCAGCTCTCCGACCATCTTTCCCTTTCAACCCAGGCTGGCGGCGATGCAGGTGGATGGCTGGATCGTGGATTATTAGACTAGTCGGCCACAGTGTGTTAGACCGCAGGGCTGCATATCTGACACTGTGGTGAGCAACACAAGGAAGAGATATAAAACAGTTGATGTTCCATGTTCTAAACACTTGGTTGGACCCATCCACCACCTGTGTGTCTCTTTCGCTCTTTAAACTATGTCTTCACACTCCCGCATCTCTTTCCCTGAGCATTTAAGGGTGATTGTCCGTTGGTGTCACACGCCGATGGGCGTGACAAAACATCTGCAATTTACGCCCTGGGAATAAGAACGAGCTGTTGGTCCAGTTTTAAACTTGTTGTAATTGGAACCTATGGTGGCAGAGGCTTGTCTTGTCATTATAATCCTTGTATTTTTCTACCAATACTGTTTTTTAGTCAGAGTAATGAGATGACTGTGCCTGTCTAGAACGAACCAAAAGATTCTGGTAGAATTTTAATTATTATAGCATCAAGAGAAGAAATCATGCTTTCAGTCATGAAGATAATCTCATAATTGTGCATTTATGTAGCAGACAATTATTTTATTTTTTTCAGTTTTACCTGAATTTAGTATATAAAAACTATCTAGTTTATATAGCCTATATGTAGCCTATTGATGTCATAAATTAAGTCACTTTCTGTTTTGCCATTTTTTTCCGGTAAACCAGCGTGGAGTTTGTTTGGTGCTGAGTGGAGAGGTTGAAAAAGCCTTGCCTACTGTAAATAACGAGTTGTTTTAGTTAAAGTAGCCTAACTTTTGTTTGGAAAGGTTGATGTCTTCAGCAGAACTCCTGTTGGATTTGTCTCAATTGACCCTTCCTAAGTCCCGCCCCTTTTCCCTCTGTGCTCCAATAACAGTTGAGCAAGCTTTGAACCTAGCAGAACCTCAGTCAACTTTTCCTGTTATACTAAGATATGCAACGTCTGTACACATGTATAATTACTATGTACACACATTACATGTCACAATCTTAACGGACACATTATCATTGTGTATATAGTAACAGTTACTACAAGGAACTTTCATTTTGTGTTGATTTTGGCAGTCCCTGTGGACAAAAGTGGTAGTGTTTTCAATCAGAGTCCCTTTTTGCCCAGTATGGCTTTGTAAATAAAAATGTACCAATGCTGCTGTCTCCTTAGGGCTTAATAAAGACCAGGAGACCAGATCATAAAGTACACAATGATGTGTACGGGATAATGATTTGGATATAAATCGCAGAGAACTGTGATACACAGAAACTAGGCAGCGAAGTGTAGAGGAGAAAGCATGATAATAAAAACCCAGCCTAACCTTCAGTTTCTTCAGTAGGTTCTCAATATGCACTCTAAAAGAGAGCCTGTCATCCACCCAAATACCTAAGTACTTGAAGGATGATACTCTTTCAATGGACTCCCCTCCTAAGGTATGAATGCCAACATTATCTGAGATCTGGGAGCGAGCTCAGGAAAAGATTTTGAATTTGTTTGTTTTTTAGCATTAAGAACCAATTTTAGACCATACAATGAGGCCTGCAGCTGTTGAAAGGCAGTCTGGAGCTCATTAACAGCCTGACTCAGAGAAGAGGCAACTGAGTAGACTATTGTATCATCTGCATAAAGATGCACCTTTGCTGTAAGTATGTCCTTTCCAATGTTATTTATAAAAATAGAAAATAAGACAGGGGCTAGAATTGAACCTGGTACACGGATACAACACCAGCTTCTGTGTATATTTCAATTTAACGTTATGCTTTATTCATACATGAGTAATTTGGTATCATCTCAAAGGTAGTGAATTATGTCAACACTATGTGCTACATTTATTTATTGAGCTTTCTATCCAATGCTCTGTCAAATGTTTCTTTTAACTTTAGCTAACGTTAGCTACTTTTTCTGACGTGGCTAACATAGCCTACTCTGCCATTACTAGTATAATTTTGTCTTTTTGTGTCTGGTAATTGTAACGCTGTTGGCAATGTAATGTTATTTCAGTTCGTATAATATTAAATCATGCAGTCATTTTTCACAACATTTTATGATAAGCCCATATAAGCTATAAACTTAACTGCCGAACTACTATTTATAGTTTTATTAATAATTTCTCACCACGCTTGTGACTGAATATATATATATACACAGGATATATATACATATATATATATATATATATGCTTGAGCACTTAAACAATCAACCAGCCTGTTACAGGGCGTAGAACCTACCAAATAGAACTACGTCAAAATCAAAATCTCATTCTTTCATCCATCCATCTCCCAAAATGTGACGTTCTGCAGTATGAGGAAAGCACTAAGTAGTGTCCGTGGACTCTGGGAATCCTCAGGCAGTAAAAGGAACTCCGCAGGCATACAGGCATACTATTGATGCATCCATCAGTTATACTTTGGTTCTATCAAAAAATTAGAGATGGAGGAAGATGCAAACCCTTTCACCAATCCACAACCAGTCACCAGCTTTCAGGGCTTCCCCGGCACCATGAAGTCAGAACCACTGTTGCCAACTCCTGTCCAATGAAAGTAGCTAGCACTAGCTCCAAAAGTCGCTAAAAGTCCCACGCTCATTTGCATATTGGTGACATCATCGAATAATCATTTGCATAAAGCTTAATGGTTATGTCAGTTGCAGCGAAGCGAAGGTTACCTAAAACCATATAAAAAGGTAGATACAGAAATCTTTAGCCAAATAATCTAACTCACTACAGAGACATGTATATCTGAAGTGGAAACGTACACATTTACAAAAGAAGGAGAAGATCAAACTAACTACTTCGATATTTACAAGATCATAGGTACGCAGAGCCAGGATAAGTTTGAATCCTCTAAATGCTGAGGAAAGTGCTTCAATGCTTCCTTTCTTATCTCCTTTAGCATAGGATACACTGGACCATCCTTTACCAAAGGAAAGGAGATAATAACATCCCACAATTCATTTCAATCAGTGCTGTCAATTGATTAAAATATTTAATCTTGATTATTGTCCATAGTTAATCGTGATTAATCGCAAATTATTCGCACATTAATTATCTGTTCAAAATGTACCTTAAAGGGAGATTTGTCAAGTATTTAATCCTCTTATCAACGTGTGAGTGGACAAATATGCTGCTTTATGTAAATGCATGTATTTATTTATTATTATAAATCAATTAACAACACAAAACAATGAAAGATATTGTCCAGAAACCCTCACAGGTTCTGCATTTAGCATAAAACAATATGCTCAGATCATAACATGGCAAACTGCAGCCCAACAGGCAACAACAGCTGTCAGTGTGTCAGTGTGCTGACTTGACTATGACTTGCCCCAAACTGCATGTGATTATCATAAAGTGGGCATGTCTGTAAAGGGGAGACTCGTGGGTACCCATAGAACCCATTTACATTCACTGATCTGGAGGTCAGAGGTCAAGGGACCCCTTTGAAAATGGACATGACAGTTTTTCCTCGCCAAAATGTAGCGTAAGTTTGGAGCGTTATTTAACCTCCTTCATGACCAGCTAGTATAAGTATAAGTAATAGTACAACCTCAGAAAGATTGCATTAATGCGTTAATGAAATAAGTGGCATTAAAATGAATTAGCGTTAACGCATTATTATCGCGTTATATTTAATACTGATGGTCTGAATAAGTTTGTCAATTTGTTGCCTTTAGAAATAAAGTCGCTAAATCTAACGAGAAAGTCGCCAAGTTGGCACAATGACCAGAACAATCCTGAACAAACAGAGCTTTCATCCAGGAGACCGCTGTTCGTGTCCCGTGCGTTACGTTTCACTTTACTATCAGCTGTTCGTGTCCCATGTTTACATTGTCAAGTCACATTTGCCCTATAACAACGTAGTAATTTAAGCCCAACGGTGTTTCTTCCTTAACCTAACTGTAGTGGTTTTGCTGGATAAACCTCCGCAATTGTTTTTGTTTAATTCCCAACATGAAGCAGGTGTTTACTGCGACCCAAAGGTAAGGAGGGGTCAGACAAAGCGTCAGTATGTGAGGAGCTGAGATGAGAACGTAGGCCATCCTCCAGCGACACAGAGACTGAGAACAAAGACTGTAAATCCATATCCCGTAATGTCACATCCTCCTGCTGTCTGCATTCTGAGAACAGAATGACAACCAATGCAGCCAAAACTGCACAAATATAACCAAACAGGAATTTTCCATTTGAAGCAGAGGGGCAAACATAGAAAACAATCATTATGGTAAAAACAGCTCTACTAAACATAAAGGTTGTAAATTCAAACCTACTGAAACAGGAGTTTTCTCAACACCTAATGAAGCTGCTTTTCTTAGTCAAAGTGTTCAAGAGAAGAGAAGCTGTCTGACAACCAATAGCAGTAGTTTACTGTGAGCAGGGTTGGGTCAGATTACTTTAAAATGTAGTCAGTTACTGAATACAAATTACATGGCCATTTTTGTAATTAGTAACGTAATCCATTGGATTAAAAAGATAATGTAATGAATACTTTTGCATTACTTGTAAATCAAACATTGAAAATATTGCACCTTATACATAAAATAGACGCAGCCACAAAAATTGGAGTTCCACAAATGTTCCTTTTTTTTCTCTTTAAACATGTCGAAACATTTTCGATGCAAAAAAAATGCATTTTTTATATTTAGCAGTTGGTCAAATCAAATTCACGCAGGTAAAAAACGTATATTTTAAAGACGTAATCAAATGTTTCCACCTTGTGCATGAAAAGGTTAAGATTCACTCTTAAATGTCAGATAGTTCACTCCAGTCAACTCTAAGTGGTTCGCAGTGTATGTATGTGGTCCTCATGTACAGAATACATCATCAGCCAGAGACTAACTCAGTAAATAAAGCCACTGTAGAAAGAGAAGGAATTAACTGAGCCGTGCACATCCTCAGCTCTGTCTATTCAGCTATTTCACCGACCACACTTGGTGATGTAGACCTACCCTTGGTGATGTAGACCTACCCTTGGTGATGTAGACCTACCCTTGGTGATGTGGACCTACCCTTGGTGATGTGGATCTACCCTTGGTGATGTGGACCTACCCTTGGTGATGTGGACCTACCCTTGGTGATGTGGATCTACCCTTGGTGATGTAGACCTACCCTTGGTGATGTGGACCTACCCTTGGTGATGTGGACCTACCCTTGGTAATGTGGACCTACCCTTGGTGATGTGGACCTACCCTTGGTGATGTGGACCTACCTTGGTGATGTGGACCTACCCTTGGTGATGTGGACCTACCCTTGGTGATGTAGACCTACCCTTGGTGATGTGGACCTACCCTTGGTGATGTGGACCTACCCTTGGTGATGTGGACCTACCCTTACCCTTGGTGATGTGGACCTACCCTTGGTGATGTGGACCTACCCTTGGTGATGTGGACCTACCCTTGGTAATGTGGACCTACCCTTGGTAATGTGGACCTACCCTTGGTGATGTGGACCTACCCTTGGATGATTTCAAATGGAGGTAGTTCCATCGGCTCAACCTGAAGATCTGCATCTTGACCGTTAGCTACTGCCGCCTCGGCTGACGGGACGTCTCCGTTATCCACTGGATGCTCTGGTTCCTCAGCTTCACTCTTTACTTCCTTTACATCCTCGCTCATTTCAGGGGACACTTTTTCTTTTTTCTCTTTTTTTCTCGTTAGCGTACGACTTTTGTCAGCCATGGTTAAAGAATGACTGTCTAGAGAATCTGTGGGTTCAGAAAGTCTGTGCAGAAAGAATTAAGGTGAAAAACCAAGATTTAGATGAAGACAGGAGGTGAGGACGCAAAGACCGGAAAGACAAAATGACTAAACAGAAGACAAGCAGCAAGGAAGGGAGACCAAGGGAGGGGGAGGAGTTGAATGGAAGAGAGGGCAGGGAAACCAGAGGAAGAAAGAAGTGCAAGGAGCAGACTAAAGAGAGAGAGAGAGAGAGAGATGCTGGGATTAGAACATACAGTTCATAGGTTAGTCCATAAATCAGGCTGATATGAAGGATCATCACTCAGTCACTTATCTGATAGAGAGAAATCAATCTACTGTGGTGAGGAAAACTCACTCAGATATAATAAAACCTGCAAAAAAAACACACACATTTTAGTTGCATCTATCCAACCAAATGTAAGATTTAAAGATACTGTAGTTTATTAAAACTCAGCATTCAATATTGTCTATAAACAGCTTCAATCTAAAAAGTATTGCG
>CAKAOJ020001037.1:0-10352 GCA_916701645.2 Sebastolobus alascanus | reverse complement strand
ACCTCTTTAAACTACATCACCAAACCCCCGGCACACTTTCTCTGAGCTTTAGGGGCACACACACCCACTCAATCACCACCTCACCATAATGCCCCGCTCCGGGCACTGGTACAGAACACTGAGGTGCAATAGGGCTCGCTTTGGGAAAAGCCTGATACCGGCAGTCATAGCTGCCTTAAACAACAGGCGTCGCTGAATAGGCCTGAGTGTGGACTGCTGTCCGTCATTTTCTGTTGTTGTCACTGTTGTATTGCTGTTGCTGTTACTGTTACTGTGTGCTGTTGTATGTATTGGTGTCTGACAAATACAGTGCTGTGGAAAAGAATTCCCCCCTGTGGGACAATAAAGTCTAAAGTCTAAAGTCTAAAATAAAACACTTTTTATATATACTTATATGACGGTATTTTATTGGATCATGTGCACAGTTTAAGGATTTTTAAGGCATAATAACTCTTAAATAGTTCTTAGTTTTTCAATGAAATGTCAGGGATGGGATTTCATTGTAAAAACTGTGAAGATTTTATTCTAATACATATTTATCATTATACAGATAATAAAATGTCTCTTTGAACATTCACAAACTAAAGAATAAGTCTAAGACAAAGACAATTAAAATTTAATTTAAAATTTAATTTCCATTAAACAGAACAATCAAATAAAAGCAGTCAAATAAAGATTAAAGTGCTTCTTACTGCGGTTTTTGTCCCTGCAGAAATTCAGGCGGAGGACTGTAAAGACGAAGATGGACACTTCACCTCCGTCCACTTACATACACCAACAAGCTGTCAAGTTTTTTCCCCAAGGATGGTGAAGTTATGACCCGCCCTTCTCTGCCTGTGATTGGTTAGTACTTTTTGCCTTTGTTGGTTGGGTTGGTTAGGTGTATTCATGAGGAGTGAGATTGGTAAGGGTTAGAGTATGAGTATCAGGGTTAGCCAATCAGAGGCAAAGTAGGGCGGATCAGAGTAGAGCAGGACATACCCTCGGCGTCCTAGGGTAAAAAATATTGCTGCAAGACATTACTGTCTGGAACAGGATCCGCCTGTCCGTCTGAAACTGGACGACGCCAAAGTTTACAAAACAGAAAGCTTAGTTGTTTCTTTCACTAGCAAGGACCACAACACCCTGAGTCCAGGGTGATGCCTAAGAACTCAACGGAGGTGCTCGGCCCTCAGGTTTTCTCTTCAGAAAGAGGGCTGGATGCCAAGTTCCGAGAAAGCTTTATATTAAAATTAAATAGAAGAGTACATAGGGGATTTAATACAACGGTAAATCATTAAATAAGCAAATTAAAACAGAAATATCAAGTTATGTCACATTTATCAATTTTTTTATCAAGTCAAGTTATTTCTTTATGATTTTGGCAGATTCAGTCCTTCATAGACTTCTGGCATTTTTTCAGGGTTTGCTGGAAAGGGGCCTAATATTTTTCTGTGCAACTTACCTTTGGCTGCAGAAGCAGTCCCAAGATCTTTGACTCTCTTTCAGAAGCTCTGTGCTGGATCCTGACTTAAGACTCCCTTACTGTACATACTCCATCTTCTCTACGATTTTCTCGTCATCGCTCCACCATGCTCACCTCCTCACCACAGGCTTACTACAGTACTCTCACAAAAGCTTTCTCGGAACTTGGCATCCGGCCCTCTTTCTGAAGAGAAAACCTGAGGGCCGAGCACCTCCATTGAGTTCTTAGGCATCACCCTGGATTGGAGTGAAAGAAACAACTAAACTTTCTGTGTTTTGAAGTTTTTGTTTTGTAAACTTTGGCGTCGCCCAGTTTCAGACGGACAGGCGGATCCTGTTCCAGACAGTAATGACTTGTAGCAATATTTTTTACCCGAGGGTATGTCCTGCTCTACTCTGATCCGCCCTACGTTGCCTCTGATTGGCTGACCCTGATATTCTTACCGATGAATACACCTAACCAACCCAACCAACAAAGGCAAAAAGTACTAACCAATCACAGGCAGAGAAGGGCGGGTCATGACTGTCATCCTGGGGGGGGATAAAAATATACAGCTGGTTGATGTATATAAGTTGACGGAGGTGAAGTGTGCATCATCGTCTTTACAGTCCTCCGCCTGAATTTCTTCAGACAAAAAACACAGTAAGAAGTGCTTTAATCTTTATTTGTATCTGAAACGGCTTTTATTTGATTGTTCTGTTTAATAGAAATTAAATTTTAAATTAAATTTAAATTAAATTTTAATTGTCTTAGCTTGATTTAGAGGACATTTGGAAATCTTTTAAGAGTTTTTAATACCTTTACAGAAGGAGGAGTACGTGTGCTCTGATGTTAGTGGTGGGGCCGGATGAACCAGTCTGAGGACCTCAGGGGGGGGGAATGGGTTGTTGGGCCACTTCGAAACCTCCGCCCAGTGTTTGGTTACCAGCTTGTTCTTTGACGTCAAATACCGAGGCTTTGTCACAAACCAGTCTTTTCCATCCGTGGCAATACTAAACGCTCAGAGAAAGTGTGCCAGGGGTTTGGTGATGTAGTTTAAAGAGCGAAAACACACACTAAGGGAGGGAGGGGTGGGGAAGGTTGTATGTATGTAAGTATGTGCATGTGTATGTACTGTACCTTATTTATGTTTGTACTGTATGTATGTGGGGGCAACAGTGGGAGATAGTAATAAGATAATACCGTAAAAAAAGTAAAGAAGAATGTCCAATAATATCACCAGATGGCTCTTTGTGCATTTAGGTATACAGAACAACCTATAATATAGCTAGCTTACAATCAGACAACTCAATGCATTGTCAAGTCAAATAATGTCATGTCTACAATCAATGGATCTATTTTCTCTCCGAAGGTGAAGCCATGTCCTGCTCAGCCTGCCAGTTGATTTCTCTGCGCACATTTCTCTTCATCACCATACTGGTGTTTGGCTTTCTTTGCATTCTCTTCACATATAAGTCTGACTTCAACTACCCCAATTTTGGCATTTACTTGAAGAAAGGCCGTCAATTCTGTCCTACATTTCTATGTGCAGAGAGAGCACAGACCCAGGACTCAAACAACATCAGTTCTACAGAGCTGCACATTAACCCACAACCCAGTGACACCCAGAAGATCCAGGCAGCAGCAGTGGACGCTGAGCCCGACACGATAGTATTGATCTGGATGTGGCCATTTGGCATCAGACATGATATAAGCTGCAGTATTTTCAATATCGTAAAATGCCGCTTGACAGCTGACAAGACACTTTACCCTAAGGCCCACGGGGTTCTCTTCCACCACAGGGATCTAGGAGGCATGCCGAAAGAACCGCGTCCCTATTTTCAGAAATGGGTGTGGTTTAATATGGAGTCACCTGCAAACACAGCTCCAATCCCTAAACTTAATGATGTATTCAACTTAACATGCAATTATCGCCTCGATTCAAATATTCCAGTGCCTTATGGGTCTCTGGTGCCAGTGACATCTGAAGATAAAAGTTTCAAATTGCCAGCAAAGGACAAGTTGGTGTGTTGGATTGTGAGCAACTGGAACCCGAAGTTAAAGAGAGTTCAGTTCTACAATGAACTGAAGAAACACATCAAGATTCATACTTACGGAGGAGCCTTTGGCAAACGTACAAGTAAGGAAGACTATTTACAGATAGTTTCTAGTTGTAAATTCTACCTCTCCTTTGAAAACTCTATCTACAAAGACTACATCACAGAGAAGGTATACAGACCTATGGAGTTGGGAACTGTACCAGTAGCTCTGGGCCCTCAAAGACAAAACTATGAGGACCATATCCCACCTGATTCTTTCATTCATGTCGATGACTTTTCCACTCCAAAGGAGCTGGCAGAGCGGCTACTTTACCTTGACCGAAATCATTCTGAGTACATGAGATACTTTAGCTGGAGAAGCAGGTATAAACCTCAATTGGCTGCGTTTGGAAGGTCACATGCTTGCAAAACTTGTAAATACTTACAAAACCGCAGGGAGTACCAAGCTTTTCATAATCTTAACAAATGGTTCTGGGGTTAACATGTTGTCATCACTCACATCGAAATTCTACATATTGTGTCTTTAATTCACTTCTTTGCTGAAGGTGTCATAATGCACTCAACTGTGATATTTCTAAGAAGTTACAGAAAGTCTGTAGTGATAATAATCTTGGATTCTGTGGTTTGTAGTTTCACATATATCCTTATAAAAGGTAGACAATATTATATTTTGTAAGCGGCACAGTAGAGGGTCTTTGAACACTGTGATCACGTTCTTTTTGTGTCATCTGTTTTTTAGGGCTGTGAAAGTTAACGTGATAACGTGATAACGCCAAATTTTGTTGAGGAAAAACTGGCATGGCCATTTGTAAAGGGGTCCCTTGACCTCTGACCTCAAGATATGTGAATAAAAATGGGTTCTATGGGTACCCACGAATCTCCCCATTACAGACATGCCCACTTTATGATAATCACATAAAGTTTTGGGCAAGTCATAGTAAAGTCAGACACCTGTACTGGTCGGAGAATGCAAGACTTAAGACCTGAGGCAGTGGCGGGCGGAGAAGGAGCAGGCCGATGACCTGATCATCTAGCTTAGATCTTCGTGCTGGAAAGGCTAAACATATAATGTTGCGGTTAAGTGAAAACGCAAAGGCAAATTCTGCAGCAGTTAAGTCCTTTGACCTAGAAGGTAATGGGTAATGGAGCTGCACTGAACCAAGGTTGGTAACAAAGGGTGTTAAACTGACAAAGCTGGTTGGGTGGGTGGTGCTGCTTAGTGTACTTATTGAGACAGGGAGCAAAAACATTTGGGTGATGGAGAATGGAGGGGGCGGAGGGCTTTAAGAACAGCCTGAGGCTCCCCAGCAGAACTCCACCCAACAAAATCTGTACAATTTGTACAGAGAGTACCAACTTGAAAAGTTTGTTCAGTTCCTGCGTACATTTTTTTATTAATGTGACACTTTAGAAAAAAAATTAAATCAAACTTTTTGCCCAAAACTCTCTGCAGAAAATATCTGCAAATTATCTCCAAAGATTTGTGAAACTTTCCATCAGGACCGTAGAAATCCAGAGGTTATGAGTCCAAACTCTCCCAGCAGAAATCACCCACCAAACTCTGTTACCTAGTCTTTAAAAGATATCACAAAATATAACCCTGTCTTTCATCTTAATCACAGTATGTAACCTATTATATCTTTTTATACACTGAAAATATACAGTTTTAAGGTGCAGATTTAAGGTGGATTCCACTTAATTTCTTCATTAAGAACTTCAAAAGTGTTTTTAATGGATTTTAAAATTAAGGATCCCTGGTTTAATTAATTAATTAATTAATTAATTAATTAATTAATTAATAAATACATTAACTTTACCAGCAGAACAAAGTCTGCAGAGTTATTTGTCTTTGACTTGTTAACAAGCAGCTACAGGACAAACAGAACATGTGTATGTGCTACAATAGCCCGGTGTGTGTCTATGTTAAATAACAGGTTTACTACCAGGTCTAACAGGTCTGTAGCGGATACTGTACCTCTTTGCCTACACAGTATTCTGCAGCACCCGGAGGCCGCCACCACCTATGGAAGGGTCTTGTTTATTGATTTTAGTTCAGCGTTTAATACCATCGAAGCCCGCTGACGAAGACGATGGAGCACTTGGCTGTGCTGAAATAGCATCAGGAGACACATTAAGAGACACACTGTCTGCGGCCGTTTCAGCTCCAAAGATTGCAGCGCCAGCCCTAAAAGAGCATGATTATTGAATGTCATTTATAAATAAGAGTAAATATTATTTGTAGTAAAGCCTGTCATCCCTTGTAAATAGATGCATTTTTCTTTTTCATGTTGTATTATAGTAGTATTGTCTTGTATATTGTAAAACAAATTTGCTCAGGTTGATCAGTCCACTTTGATGTTTGAATGTTTAGAGAAGCACAATCATTCATTCATTGTGGGATATTTATTGCGGCTTAGTGTCCAGCGTTGCATAGCCAGCGTTGGAAATAGTATGCGATTTGCATACTATTGGTTTCATACTAAGGTTTCGGACAAACTAAAAAATATCCCATATTGTTTCAGTGTACTAAATAGCATTTTATATGAATGACATCAGCTGACAGGAAGTAAACATGGACCCAAGCTGTTGCCTTGCAACGCAATTCCGTTGAAATGCGCTAAAACGGAGCGTTTCAGACAGAGGGTAACGACATGCATATTCAGGTAGTTGTTGTCTTCATGGCCAACAAAACAAGGTGCAAAGGCCTGGGTTTAGCTTTGAATACAGAGATGATCTTCTCATACTCCAGTAAAATATCCACAGTCAGATCAGGCCACATGTTACTTGCGACTACGAGGGAAGGAAAAACTGGATTTTGTTCTATAAATCCTTTAAGCTGTGAAGACCGTGTTTGCCTCCATTTTTAAGTCGGTGTACATGTTAAGAGGAATAAACTTCATAAATCTCAAAATTCTGACTTGCTCGTTTTTTTTATTAACAGCATTTATTTGTAATAGATAGATAAATAGATTTACTTACCTCTGCCAACCTTGCTTGTTGAAGGCGCACGCTAGCGCCACCACCTGCCTGGTGGTCCTGCTGGCTACTGGTACACAAAGCATGGAGGAGATCCCACAGCCCAACATGCTGGACAGCTGCCTGCGCTCCTCCTGAGAGGAAGAGAGGCAGAAACATCTCTTCAATATAAAAGGCAGAATAGATGTTCTGAAGGCTAATTGACTTCTTCTTCACCACAACCTGACCACAGCGTCCAAACATCAGCTGAAGAGAGGAGAGAAAATCAGTGTGATGAGGGCGAGAGATAGGAAGAGAGCGGACTTGTTGAGCGAGTCCCTGGAGATTCTTTTAGGGCTAAAATAAATAAATAAAGCTTGTTTATTCTGCGTGAAGTCTTTAACCTCAGCACAAATAACCCATCTAGGGTGGGTTTTTTTTGTGTCCTAATATCTCTCTACACCAACTACTGGTCTTCTGCACCACAACCAGGGACAGGAGACTTAAAGCGACCCAAAGGAAGTGATTACTTCCCCAAAATTCATAATTATAACCCCTGCGAGGGATTATAAAAGATTACATGTGGGTTTTTTTTTTTCTATCATGTCAGTCAAAAAGACCTACACGCAGAGTTACACTTGCATTAAAAGTATGCTTAGTAAAAATGGCAACACACCAACTTAGTGTACCACCTCATTGCCTGCAGTGTAAGAAACACACGGCGTTTTGCTAACATTTTTGTTGTTTTCGGGCCCGATTCATAAAAGGTTTGTTTTGTGAATCTAAATTTCTTTTCCAATTGGTCATTTAAGATGATCTCCATTTGTTTTTTAAGTTCTTTTACATGTATCTGGTTAGTCAATCCTTTGTCCTCATTTTTTTGTTGTTGTTTCTCTATCTTTCTCAACAATTTCTGTAATTCATCGTATTTTGCCGTTCAAGAAATTAGTCTTCCTCTCATTATTGCTTTGATCGTGTCCCATACGATGGTTGGGTCTACTTGGCCATTCTTGCTATATTTTATACATTCACCAATTTCTTTCTTAATCTCCTTTGCAACAGACTCATGGTTGGATTTTTTCTCACACATTACAGCCTTTATATATTTTATTGTGTGAAGCACTTTAAATGTTTGTATCAAAAGTACTATAATATGCAAATAAAGAGTGACGTATATGTGATTGAGTGATATATATTATCCTACACATAACACAGTCCTGTCTATCTATATGACACTATGAAATACAGCAAATTAGAATGTAAGAGAATGTTCTTATTGATATAATAATTTGCGGTTTGCCCTTGTAAACATCATGTCACGATTACAGCACTTGAAATGGATGTAGCCTACATTAAAGAGAAAAACATATATAATATCAAGGTGAAATGTCATTGAGGAATGCGGTCAGAATAGGAAACGGTCAGAAACGGTTAAGGGAAGAAAACTTGATCATCTTAAATAACTATAACTGATGGAAACAAAAGGAACAGTTACATTTGAGTCCTGCCGTGGTTTGAGATTATTCCCGCTGTGTGTCACGCCTCTTATAGGTCGCACGTGCCAAAAACACTTCCGATAAGGATACACCGGTGTATCCTCGCTTATAGCTCCTCCAGCATGCCTCCTCGATTCTCGCTCCTCGAGATCCATTTTAGGAATTGGGATGTCCTTCAAGATGGAGCATTGAGATCGACTTCTGGGTCACAAGCCGGAGGAGCGAGGAAGCGAGGAGACGAGGAAATCGGGAAATGAAAAACAGCCTTTGACCTCTGTGACCTTTAGACCGTAGATGTCATTTATTTGTGTGTGTGTGTGTGTGTGTGTGTGTGTACCTGGCAGAAAAGCTGGTGGTTGTCCTCGGACACCAGCAGCAAACAGCAACACTGCGACCGAGTCTGCGGCTGCAGCTGAAGGAGAACACAAACGCAGCATCAG
Organism: Sebastolobus alascanus; assembly: GCA_916701645.2. Classification (NCBI taxonomy): domain Eukaryota; kingdom Metazoa; phylum Chordata; class Actinopteri; order Perciformes; family Sebastidae; genus Sebastolobus; species Sebastolobus alascanus. Next base: position 1,957 of record CAKAOJ020001037.1, on the reverse strand, counting down.
TCCTGATATACGATCACAGAAAAAAAAAGCTCTCGTTATCAGACTCATCAGATTGTTTTTAAAGCCTCAAATCGAGATGATCTGGAGCTTATTAGAGGTGTGAAGATAAGATTAGAAATCAGTGGTATGTCACACAATAAAATCTGGAATACATTTAGAGTTTTTATCATACTAACATAGTAACGGTGAAAGGATTTATTCAACTGTGGTGTTCCAATATGGTTACATATCATTTTACAATGAACAGCTTTACATTTCTATACATTATCAAACAACAGTGGTACTGAGTACTTGTACTTCTGATTTTTGTTCATATGAGTACTCTTAGTTCTTATAGTGTACCTCCACCTCCTAGTGAGTCTGGTGAGCACCCCTAAACACCTGCATCTCTGAGTAAACAGTGCTATTCCTTCTCATTATCCAATTTCATTTGTCGGCCAACAGGAATCATATTTGAAGTTGGTTTTATATATTTTTGTATAATTTAATTTATATCAATAGCCACATAGAACATTTTATCAACCAAATATACATGTATGTACGAACTGTGGAAATGTATGTCGTATGTAGGCCTAATATGTAATGAAATGCATATAATGGATTATTGTATAATTGGATTAATTCTACATTGATGTGGCACAGGTTGTCCCACATCAACACATCTCACCCCCCAGCCCCGTGATACACTTTATATTAGACGGGGGTATTTTTTACTGTATTTATTTGTGATAATGCTGCTTGACTGAAGTCTGTCATATTTATTATTGTGTTAAATGTATTTATTGTATTTTGGATGGAAATTAGCTTCCCTGCTAAATCTGGTGCACCCATCTTTTTGTTTCTGTGTAAACAATTAATGTCTGTGCACACAGTCCTTTTAAACCAATAAAATAAAAATAAAAACACATTTGAAGTGGCATATATTACCACCATAGACGCATGCAATGGTTATGCAATTCAGCTGCTGATTTAGGGTACTGGCACCTTTTTTTGGTCCACTTCTGGCGATGTCCAAAACCACTTTGAGATGATTCCTCTCCATAAATGAAACAGTCCATGGCATCACGGTTCATTTGATTTAGCACATTCCCCCGCGGCCTGCCTTCACTGGTTTCACCTGTAGCTTTGAGGCTTGTCCAGTGAGATGGAGCGGGCCTTGAGGAGAAGCAACCTTGATTTTTTCCATTGTTGACAGTGCAGGGAAATACCTTGAAACTTGGCCGTGAGGGTGGTTCATCAATTGCAGATAAAATCCCGGGCTAACCTTCTTCTTGTGGGCTAATGAGTCTGAAGAACTGGGCCGGGTGGACTCAGTTGATGGAGGCAGTGGCGCGTCTTCTTCCTCAACTCTTGGTTGTTTAAAATACCACTTTAAAGAACTTAGTTTAGCCATTTTTGTAGCGGTAAAGTCACGTCGGCTGAAAAGCTAAAACTAGCTAGCTGGAGTGTCTGCCTTTAGTGAACGGTCGGAAACCATAGCAACCAATTAGTTCCGGCCATCCTGTTTTAACAGCTCCATTCGAATATTAAACACACAGAACAAGGTCAACAATAAATCAACTTCATATTTATTTCTTTTCTTACATACATTTTTTATATTTTTTAGAACAAAATGTATTTTGATCAAACTTAACCCATTACTGGCCACGCCCCCTTTTTGCTGGAAAAACAATAAAGTCCTGTGTTAGCTGCTCCTAAACCAGATAGACAACAGGTCCATCACATTATGGTGCCTTCAAATGGGGTCGTGTTTACCCGTGTTTATGAGATAAGATAAGATAAGATAGAACTTTATTAATCCCGAAGGAAATTCTTGTGCCAGAGATTGCTCAAAAAATACAAAAAATTACAACGAGTTTCAAGTGTATAAAATACAAGTGTATAAAATAAAAAGGTAAAACGTACTATTTCTACCACCAGTGCCTAATAGAATGACAATTAAGTAAGTAAGTAAAAA
>CAKAOJ020001029.1:0-11795 GCA_916701645.2 Sebastolobus alascanus | reverse complement strand
TCTTTCTGCAGCCTTTCTGTTCTCTGTGTTCTGATTCGTCCAGGGCCGGGGGAAGTGGGCGGGGAGCGGGTTGATCAGGTAAAGCGGAGGGCTTTCCACACTGTCACGGCCATAACGGGAGTGCTGTGGTTTTGGTTTGCAGGGGAACTTGTTTGTGTTGCTCTGGATTACGCACAACTGCTGAGCCACAGTCACGGGTGTTTGGTGGCGACATCGGGAAACTGGTTTAGTCTGCCAAGCAATTTGGTTTTACCTCTGCTGTTTCTACACAGAGCAGGAAAACTGCCCTGTTGCCATCAAAGCAATGTGTAAAGAGAATTACTGGATAGGATCAGAGGGGAACTCTATTAAGAATAAGTTTCACTGTAATTGATCTTCAGACAATAAGTTTAAGCCTAGAAGTTTAGATTTGAAATCGTAAAAAAAGGAAATAGAGCAGGTTACATCGTCTGCATATAGATTAATCCCACCAGGTTTTATTGTGATTATTGTGGCCCAGAATTACTGGGTTTACAGCAGCTTTCCTCAAAAACCCGCAAAAAGGGAGAACATTTGATTTTCACTCATGGACACAAATTAGTATTTTTTTTCTCTTGAATCAATAACCAGTGTGCAAAATATATTAACTCAACCTCTGAGTTTATTGACTCATGCTCATGATTACGTTTGTTTTTGACATTTTAATTATCTCCACATGATGGCAAACAGTGTTGTTTAACATTAACAAATATTTAGTATATCAACATGTATCTGTAATAGAACCATCGTAAAATGATGTAGCTCATTAAGATCATTTGTCCATTGCCTGACAACTTTCACTGTATATTTGTACCCAACTAATAGCAGCCAAAGCTGGCAAGAATTGCTGAATGTGTAACAAAAGATTATTAGTTATTTGTGCATAGGAATGAACTCATTTGAGAGCTCAAACTACTAGTTTGTGTGTATGAATTAACTCATTTGAAAAACATGAATAAAGTCATTCAGAACATCAACTACAGATTTGGGCCTAGAAAATATCAAATTCAAGAGCACAAATTACAAATTTAGGTTTATAAATTAACTAATATGAGAACACAATTCAAACGATTCAAGATTACAAATTGCAATTTTTTATGAACAAATTTGCTCCTAATAACACTTTCTCTCTCTGTAGTTACCATTTGTCAATGCTGTTCATTGTCATGGACTATTATTATATACAATCACCAAAATAAAATATTTCAAATGGGAGCCATTTGCTGTGGTTTGGTTTTTGAAGATTACATTTATTGGAATTTATGTGTTTTATCAATGTTTGTATCCTGACTGAATGTCTTCTGAGAATGTTAAAGATCCTTACATGCAACACATAATGTTATGTTATTTGTGTAATAGGATTGAAAATGACAAAGCTGTAGTTAATCACACAGAGAGAAATGACCACGACATAAACATCAAGGTTGGAGGAACATTAGTGGTCCACAATTTTATTGATTGTTATCAGCATCAGTTAACACGAAAGCTGTTTAGTAAGTGAATGATATCTGATTATGCTTTTGCCGAGCAACATCAAGCCATCTTTCACTGCCAAAAATCCACCAGTTTGATACGGATTACAGCGGCATGGTGGAAAGAGAATCGCGATGAGCCTCACTCCTAAGGCAAGCAATGCAATCACCAAGCAAAAGTACTACACTTCTGTGTAATTTTTCTCCTCTTTACATTCTGAACTACCATATTTTACCCAAATATTTCATTACTGCTATTATACCGATTGCCCTAGAAAGTAGACCCTAGAGCTCATCGTGGCGAGTTCTAACTGACTCTTTGTTAATGCTGGTAGCAGCCCTGATTGCAGATTTCATAGATGCCTCGATCCAAGCGTGAGGGAAGGCGGTGTGTTCACCAGCAAAGTGAACCCTGCCTTCCTTTCTGAAGAGCTCCTTAGCATACTTTAAATGCTGGTACGGTGTGAAGAGAGCGAAGGCGCCCAAGCTGTAAGGATCCATGCTCCACTTCTTCACCAACACCCCTGTGCAGAGAGACCTGACGTGCTCGCCGTGGATCTTTGCCAAATCTCTCAGAGCTAGCTCTTTCAGGTCTTCATCGCTCGCACCTAAGAAGAGGAGGGAGTCGTCAGACCAGGTGTAGGAAGCCAGGAGGACGCCGATGTTCTTATTAGTTGGGAAACTGTGGCTGGGGTAGTAGATGTAACGAGAGGACCCGTCGGTGATGCTCTTTCCTCCTCGGATGCCATCCTTCTCCCAGAACCTCTCGCTGAACGTGAGGAGGATTTTAGTGGAACTGTCGTAGTGGGCTGCCCTCAGTGCCTCCATCTTTTCAATGGAGAGAGCTGGATCAAAGTCCATGAAAAGGGCTGCTTTGGTTGTGGTTGTTACCAGGACAACATCAGCGGTAAGGTCCGTCAAAGAAGACTGTTGGCCTTTCTTGTACGATACGATTACACCTTTATCTGACTGGCTGATACGTTTGACCTTGGAGTTGAGGAGAATAGGGACATCAAGGACAGTAAGAAAAGCTTCGGGGAGAAGGTCCGACCCACCAGTCACTTCAGAGTACCTTAAAAACAAAAACACAAATAGATACTTTTATTGAATGCATTCTTGTAGAGAGAGGTGCGGATTTGCAATATGTCCATATGCTGTGGTTTAGCAAATATACACAGTTAAATATATAGATTATGATTCAGACTGGGAGAGCAACTTGCAGTCATTTGCATCTATTGAGATTAAATCTAGGCAGCCAACATCAGAGTCAAGGTCAGATTCATAGCTGGAAGCCAACATCTATCATACTACAAATATAAGACAAGCTAATAATAACTCCATTAGTCACAGTATTGCCTTCATTTTCTGGTTTGGTAAACCTTCTGTTCACTACCTGCCCAGCTCCAACAAAGTTAATGACTTGTTGGTGAACACAGCGAAGTATTTAGCATCAAAAGAGCTGGATATTTCCCATGAGGAGTTGTTGAAAACCAAAGCACAGCTAAGGTGATTAATATTGGATGTAAATCCATTGGTGAAACACAACCCCAAATGATTGCAAATGTGGATCTGTGTCTGCTGGATGTGCAATTAGGCAATTGTTTCTTAACATGTTTGCCATAACAACTTTATATGGTTAAAACATGTAAATGCTGTTTTTACAGATTCTAACACCCCCAAAAATCTAAATGTACTTTGCTGCTATTTGTAAAGCAACGCAATTACTATGCCTTTTAGTTTCAATATTAAAAATGACTGGTCTCCTCTAGAAGTCAGTGAACAGCTGATGTACACATAAAGTGGAAAACTAAATTTGGAGTACAAAAATGTATAAAATTGTGTCATCTGAAGTGTACAACTTCAGTTTCCAAGACCTTTCATGAAGACTGTTCGATTTCCATCATTTTTTTCTGGCTATGGGTTTAATAATGTTTAATTCTACTGTGCAAGTAAAGTATTCCCATCATTAATAGTTGACAGAGTGGGATGAACTGTAGGACCTCACTTCACGTCATCATTGATGTCAGTCTGGTCATAGATCATCTCACTCAGCGCTGTGTACATGAGGCTCTGTTCGTTAAGCAGATCTCCAAGCATCCTCACTGCTTCTGAACTCAGGCCTCCTTCTTCTTTCAGATACTCCTGTTAGATAAACAAAGTTCCATATTGTGCAGTCAGCTTGGCTCAGAAAGAAGGCTTAAAAAGTGATAAAACAAAATATTTTGATAAAATGATTACATGTAGTCAGGTTTTCACATATCAGGAATCATATATTTATGGACACTTATAGTGGTGGTGGAGCATTTCAGCAACCACTTGTCACCCTTGCTTTCTCTGGACAGATTGCTCAACCTGTTCTAATTGTTTGACAGTTTGGGTAATGTTTTGATTCATAGCAAAATATAAAAACTGCTTGGGAAAATAAGACTAAAGCTGGCCATACACTGTACAATTTTAGAAATGCTGTTGTGTACTTCCTACTCCTACTGTACGAGTAGATCGTTTGCGATGTAAAGATAAAGCTCATGATTTCTGTGCTCACACTGTACCATCCGATACGATCTATAGTACATGTAAAATGGAAAAAAACAAAACAAAAAAAAAAACATGGCTGGTCCTACGGGCCGTTCTGGCTGTTGACCGTTGTCCATAAAGATTGGTTTGAAAGCTCCGAGGCAGGTTAAGTTTGTTTGCTAGCAGAGGTCTGTACGGGTCACAATGCTAACAAGGCAGAAACGTGCTGCTTTGATCATCTGTGCCATCCTGTGTGCTGAAACGTCTAAAAAAAGAGGCAGCGACGTAACATTATATGGACTTGCAGGTGTCTAGGAAGACGTGGACAGTAGGTCTTGTTTTACAGAGAGAATTGGATGTAAGCTAGCTACGTTTTACTAGCTACATCTATAGTATCCTACGTTATCTACGCTCTGATTACTGTAAAAAGAGTAGAAAAGGCACTGACGTTGGCTCGCTCGCGGCTCTGCTTCAACTGTATGAGAGCATCTGGTCGGCCGACCAAAATTCCTGTCATGTCAGAAATTCATCCACCGGTCGGGAGGAGTTAATCAGTCCTTGGTCCCCCCTGTAAACTACACAGCAAACGACGCCCGAGGAAGCTGAAATTTGGTCCGACTCTAAAATGAGTTGTGCGGCTCAAAATTCAGGCCAGAAATGGGCTAAAATCGAGTGTATGCCCAGCTTAAGGCAACTAACAGGACATGAGACCCTTTTCTTGCTTTTCTCATCTTAGGTTCATTTGTCTAACATCATTTTTTTTAACACAATCGATATTACTTTTAGAGGTCACATTATGTGACTCACCATAGTGATACATTAGGATGGACAACCAGTTCTTCAAACATAAGCTTAAGCTGAACCAGAGATTCATGTAAAGCATTAGCTGACAAATAACTGGAAATGGCACACCCAATTTATGATATTTGTAATGGACTAAAATATCAGTAGTGATTCACATCATTTGTTTACTCAACACATTTTTTTTTTTCATTTTACAACATTTCATGACATCATGTTGTGTTTTACCTTCACAGAGTAACGGTCATATTTTAGCAGTGCAGCTCTGCAGCCATTGGCCTTCACTTCATCTTTCACCTACAAAAAGAAAAAGAAAAAGTCACTTGCATTCATGAAGTCAATTGAATCATCTATTGAGCTGATGGTGTTACCATGAGTATTCACAAACTGAGCTTTGAATTCTGGCTGTAATAAAGCATGAATGCGTATAGCCAAGCCTGACACAAAAAGCAAACCAGTGGAAGCTCTTGGAGTTTGGGGACAACCAACACAACATTTAAGCCAATTGAAGCCACCTAGCAGAAATGCCACTGGGTCTGTTAAATCCAACATTTTGTTCCAGTGTGAAGTATTGAATTGACTGTCATGAAATGTGATATTATTATCAATAGTGGGTGAATATTAATTGCTTTGGTGCCTGACTAAGATGCTAAATATTACATGTTTGCTCAACTGGTTTGCTTTCTTCTTTGTCTACTTCTCTAAGAAACACATCCTGCTTCAACCTTACCGGTGGGAACAGCTAAATTAATCTAAACTCAGACGTCTGTAATTCGTCAATTTGCTTGGGGAGAAGGAGTATACTGTATCTGCATGGAGCTTTTTTTTTTTTTTTTTTTTTTTTTTACAGTTCAAATTGACAGTGATTTGTAGTGTTGATCAAATGCAAACCATGTTGTCAGTAGTGACCTTTGAAGGAACAGAGAACCGGAAGGTCCAAAATGGAGGAAGCTAACATATTAGCTATGTTGCACTATAATTAATATAACTCTGCTATGCCGATGATAAACTACTGTACAAAAGAGACAAATACATTTGCTTGAATTATATTAACTTTTTGTCACGTCAGTGACTAGATAAAAGAATGTGTGAATTTGTGCAACATTATTTCCATCCCTCCTTAAATTCCTCTGTCTTACATACCTTCTGCAAAGCTTGTTGTAGCAGCTCGTCCGCTGATTTCCCTTTCTCACTTTCCCGCACATCGTAATTCAGGATGTCAGGATCTTCTTGCACTGTCTTCGTCTTCTCCAGCACCCCGTTAACCAGGTAAAAGGTGTTGGGGTCAACCATGATGAAATCATTCAGCTTGACCCCCAGCTCTTTAGCATACCAGTGGACGATTCTGTTGACAGAGGTGGCAGAGTTAGCTTGTTACTGTACTTTCTTAAGTTTAAGTTTTTTTTTAATTTTTAAGTAAGATACCATGTGTGAGCTGAGACAGTGAATTAAGAAAGATCCGTCTTACACTCTTGATGTGTAGTCAAGACATTTAATGGTGGCACATCTAACATTCCTACATCATTTTTGAGACTTAAGTTAAGTAACGAACAAGACAGCGATAACACTGGCAGCCTCCACAACAACATTTATGTACTTCCATGTCATATTTTGAAGCAAATCTGCTATTATGGCACAAAATGGGAGCATTTTATTCTATAAATAATAAACAACTTTGTGTCTGTGCCTATGAACCAATGGTGTGACTTTCTATCAAGTTCCATTTTCAACTACCCTTTGGGGTTTTAAATAATTTGGCAGATTCCTTGCGAATCAACCCCAACAAATCTGGTAGCTTCATAAGCATCCCTTTTATACAATCATGGCCGTTTGTGAGGGGGAAAGGTTTCATTTTTATATATAAATGCTTGAACAGAGTTACATAAACTCACTGGTGAGAACTTGGGATCCTCATGGCTCCCAGATCAGCATACCAGCCCTCTTTTTCATTCCTGTAGGTCTCCACTCGTCCTCCAACACGACTATTAGCCTCTAATATGGTTACCTTGTCAGAACAGATTAATACAAACAGATATATACACATATGGCCAATCATGTAGTAGGCGTATGTATAGAAAGCGTTTGAGCATTTATTCCATATCCTTGATATCAGACGTCAGTTTCCTCCACTCGTACGATCTTTGTCAGCTCTAGTTGGACATTTTGTCGCGCTAGCTCAGCATTTTGTCTTGTTAGTTGAACAACGGCGCTTACTAGTCACTCTTTTTCAGCAACTAGTTGCACTTCTGTCCAAGGAGTTCCAACAGAAGCCTTAATAGTGACGCCGGTAGCACCAAAGTCCTAACTAGTCAGCTTTTTGACGAACCAGTGGCCCTCTGGACCGAACTAGTAACACTGAAAGTCTTACTAGTTAACTAGTAATCTACATGGATTCAGCTCAGTAGTAAACTAGTGACCTAAAATTATCTGCACTAGTTAACTAGTAAGTAGTAGTAGTAGTAGGGCCACTACTACACTGTTCTGAACAAGGCAGAAGTGAGCATGGCTCACATACCCCCGCTCACCCAACAACACTGTCAACCATCATACCAGCTTTGAAGTTCATAAGTTAAATAGTTTTCGAGTTGTGCTCCGGAAATGGAATAGATGTTGAAAATAATCACTTTTTGGAGAGAAAATTTAAACTTTATAGCACCACCCTGGAATTGTAACCTCAGAAAGGCACAACTAGACCACATTGCGAAGCACCAAAATTTTGCCCCGGAAACGAAACTGAAATTGGAAAAAAATCAAATCAAATTTTTGGCCGAAATTTCAAAAATCTTGGGCACCCTGGACTTCTAACCCACAAAAGGCACAACTAGACCACACTGTCAACCATCATACCACATTTGGAGTTCCTAAGTCAAGTAGTTTCCGAGTTCCACTCCGGAAACGAAAGGGGAAAGAAGGACGGAAGGACGGAAAGACGGACGGACGGACACGCTGAGCGCTATACCCCTGACTACCTTGTCGTGGGGGTATAATAAATTTCATTGTAATTCACTTATTGTAAATTATCAAAAAGCAACGTGGTTACAGGGGGTAGGGGGAGCTGAATAGAGGCACTTCAGGTTAATCCACTGGCCATAACTCCATGAACTCTTTGACAGCACAGAAAATGTTCTTTGTTGTACAGTGGCTTTTATAATAACATGTGTAGCGTATGAGCCTGTTGCATGTACCTTGTGTCCGGCGTCTTGCAGTAGCTTGGCAGCCGTCAGTCCAGCCATGCCAGCTCCCACAATAACCACATGATGAGATGTATTAATGTGAGGCAGGCCAGTCTTCACAGTGAGTAACAGCTCATCGTAGTCTTTGTCCTCCAGACAGTCGGCCAGATTGTCCCTCAGGCTGATCGCAGCAGCATGGCTGGGGAACAGCGCGAGGAGCAGCACACTGACAGCAACTGGAAACACACCAAGAGAGAGAAAAAAACACACCACTAAGCTCCAACAGGAAACTATCAAAAGATATTTAACCTTCACTGATATTTGATTGAGCAAAGCACAACGAGATTCAGGTTGATCAAATAATTCTGTGATACTGTTCTGACAGTTTGCATGCTTTTTTGCTTTTAGATCTATATTTTACATTTTTGCACCAAATTACATATGTGTCTTTGTTTTTTCAAATAAATGTCATATATATATGTATATATATATATACATATATATATATATATATACATACAGTATATATGTATGTATATATATATATATATATGTAATTTGCTATTTTAATCGATTGACAGTCCTAGTATTTAGACAATACCTTTTCTAAATAAAAGAAAACACATTATTGCTGTAAAATACTCACATAATTTCCACTTCACCACAGGTGGATCCATCTCGGTTTGGAAGTTTGTCTTCTTTCCGTCTTTGGTGACACGAGGAAGAGAAACAAAAACATAAAGGAGACAAAATGTTTAAATCCTGACAAACGAAAGTTACCTCTCAGACAGTTACAGTGTTAATGCTGTTAATCCCTTTTCTCTTTTTCAAATCAGGTTTCTAAATATTTTTCCCACTAATTAATTAACAGAGGACAACGAACTAAAAGTTGCTCCTTAAAAAATGTATTAAATTCTTAAATGAGAAAGTTTCATTCTACCTTTTCTCTTCAGCTTGGTTTCCAAAGCTGCCAGTTGTTCTTTCATGATATTCATCCCTGTTGGTATTCACTGAACTTCACTGTGGTTCGTGGGATCCCTGTGGCTGCTTTTATGTTGTTTGATCGAGGCTTATGTGTTGTTACACGCCTCCCTTTCATTAGAAAATCTGTGGTGGTGAAAAAATGTCATCCTGGCAAATAAATTTGTTTGTGTCCTTGCACAAACTAGTTTACTGGTTTCCTGAAGTGTCTTGACTTAATCTCAGTACAGACAGAATGGCTGTGACAGTACAACACATCAATGCATACATAAAAAAAACATACAGTACACAACTCTCTAACCAGAAGTCAATGTTGAAGTATTTGTCACGTAAGTTACGTAGTAAGTTATTTTAAGCCAAACCACAATCTTTTCCTAAACCTAACTAAGTAGTTGTGTTGCCTAATCCTAACCAACTCGATCTTTTCCCAAGCCTAACTACCGTAAGTAACTTATTTTCCTAAACCTAATGGAGCTGTTTCCTCTGAAGATGGAAGTTTATTTTGAATGCATGTAACGAGCGGAAATTGACACGTGTTGCTGGACATTCGTAGAAAAACGAATAAAAAAGGAGGAATAACTCTTTCGTAAGATATCTTACGAACCGAGAATACGTTGCTCTGAGTAATATCTCAAAATATTCCTTAAGAAAACACTGGATCATAGCAAAACAACAACTTCTGAACAAAAGCTGTGAACCTGCAACCTTAAACATGTACAGCAGTAAAATGCAACATAACGATAGTAAAACACTGACAGGGAACATTTTACTGCTCTCTGAGTACTTTTACCTTGTATACATTAATATAATTGAGTTTATATACCATATTAAGCTACCACTTCTGCTGTTTTTTATTAATGATAATGCTAATTACATAGATACATGTTACATACTGGCAATGATAACAACAATAATTAGCAGTCTGCTGCTTCTCATTGGAAATTTTGGGCTTGCACGAACTGGTTCAGTGTTTGATGTGTTAAAGTATACTCTCAGTAAACTACTAGTTTAATAGTTTTTATACTGCAAGTACACTTGTAGCCCACTTTTTAGCAGAGATTCGAGTCTGCTACCCAAGAATATTTAATTATACTTTTCTTAAGAGTATCTCAATCAAAAGATTCAGTATAAGTAGGCCTTTACTCCAAATATACTTTGACTTTTCCGTATACCTGTCAGTATGAGCCAAGTATACTTAAGTATACTTTTGTCGAGTATATCTCTCTGAAAGTATACTCTCTTATTTTAAGTTCAAAAGAAGTACACTAATAGCACTCTTGAATAAACTTCTTTTTGGTAAGGGTACTTAAAGTACCAAAAGCAAAAGTAGGCTGCACATTATGCAGAATGGCCCATTTCAGAATAATAGTTATTAGGCCCATATTTTAACATCCACCATGTCCTCTGAGTTGTGGCGTGCACAGCAACCTGTCTGTCATTGCCATCATGGTAGGTAGGTGAAAGTGTGCCAATTCATTTTAATGAAGAAATTCTGATTCAGACATCTTGGTCCAGAGCCAACAGGGTAGGGCAGGCTGTAGTCTCTCTCGCACGCAGGTTTCACCTTTCCATGGTGGAAAGAAATATCTGCATATATATATACAGTGGACAATTCTGTTGACAGAGGCTGTGCATTGAATCTTTTAACTAATAGAGTGGAAAATGATGATGATTAAGTCACACCTGGTCGTGGTCACACTTTATTACAATTAATAATAAAAGTTTCATTTGTAGAACACAATTGTTATGTATTCATGGTGATTATGAAGTACCTGACAGAACATTTCCACCAAACTGTCTGTACACACAGAGGCTTCAGTTCAATATTTAATTTGAATAAACACCAGTCTTTGTTTGCAGGCCATTTGAATCCTGACAAACGTCATCTAAAAAAAAAAATACATTCATTTTAAATTTACATCTCCTGCATTAAGACAACACGAAAACCCACAAATCTAACCAGTTATTCCATTTCAATGGAACGACTGAAATATCCTCAAGCAAGACTCTAGATCACTACCAGTGATGCTTATCAGTGGCCGACTCTACGCTCTGACCTCACTCTGGAAGAATAATGTGGAAAGATAATTTGCCTGCCTAATTACAGAGTGGCACGAAATCCACTGTTTGGTTGGCAATATGCAAAAATACCCCACAGTCCTGCTGCTGTCTGTTATACACGGGTGCCATTAATACACACAGAAGCATTAATATAAGTTAGCATCAGGTACTAGTGAATAGCAGTCAGTGAGTTTGGACGTGCTGAAGATCAGAAACAAACAAAATGACAAGGTGGGTGTCCTTTAATTACACAACGATTTTCAGTTAATATTATTAAATGATTGCTTTTACATGGATATTGTCCAACACTGTGTTCATGTCTGTAAAAATTATCATTATTACCATTTTTTGTAAATTTATGAACTTAAAACTCAACAACCCTTACCAAAAAAAAGTTTAATCAAGTGTGCTATTAGTATATTTCTTTTAAACTTTAAATATATGAGTATGCTTTCAGTTTACTTTGTATGTACTTATCAGGGATACCCTTAAACTATACTATAGAAAAGTCTAAGTATACTTGGCTTAAACTAACAAGTATACATACAAGTTTAAATATACTTGGCTTATACTGACAAGTATACATAAAACTTTAACTATACTTGGCTTATACTGACAAGTATACAGAAAAGTCTAAGTATACTTTGCTGATACTGATGAGTATACAGAAAAGTATATTTGGCTCATGATTACTTTTTGATAGAGTAGCCTATTAGAGTGTGTGAGAGTTTGTAAACGTATGTTTTGATACGAATTTACTTCAATTCATCAATAA
>CAKAOJ020001028.1:0-10485 GCA_916701645.2 Sebastolobus alascanus | reverse complement strand
TGACACATGAAATGTCTACTATGGGGACTAACATCATCACACATGAATACAGTTGGGTTCATTGGATCCACAAGAGTTTCAGCTTTACAGTGATACCCAATTTATGTAATTCAAGACTGTTTAGGGACCCCAGTATGCAGAAATATTCAAATACATAATTCCAGAACAGGCAAAAATAACACATTTCTACTGGTTTTTGCCCCAAACTGCATGTGATTATCATAAAGTGGGCATGTCTGTAAAGGGGAGACTCGTGGGTACCCATAGAACCCATTTTCATTCACATATCTTGAGGTCAGAGGTCAAGGGACCCCTTTGAATATTGCCATGCCACTTTTTCCTCGCCAACATTTTGACTAACTTGGGACCTTCACTCTAGCTCTAGTAGAGCTCTAAGTGAACCTGCTACAGCCTCTGAAAGACAGTAAAGTCAGCCGAGGTCACCGACTCCTCAAGGAGTGGAAGAGGTTATCAATAAAATCTCAAAATCAACGATTAACCTCAATGGTTTAATATAGTCATAACTGTTTACTAGTTTAACAGTTTGGCACCAGGTTTCATTGGCTGGAGACAGGAGAGGTTTTTGATTTATCTCTAAACGCAGAGCCTCTGTTGGAAAGGAAAAACCCTTTTAAGAGGAAAAAGGGAAATCTGAGAAAATCATCACAGAAGTTATCCCTCCTCCAGGACCGAGGTGTGAATTATTTTTGAACATATAAATGAAACAAAGATAACCTAACCTGACAGTTTCTTAAAACGTGATTTCACAACTTTAGTCGCCTGACACTGAGAGGAAAGTTGAGAGTCAAAGATCACACCCAGATTACAGCAGCCTGTAAACTACAAAGACATTATGAGAGCTGGTTCATGGAAACGTGTTGCTAATTAAAAATATTTGAAGTTTGAGTTACTATAGCTGTCACAAGGTTTGTGACATCTAACAATGTCGTTGTATGTCTTTCTTCAAAGAAATGAAGTAAGATATACAAAGCTTTATCCTCCACAATACAGAGTGCAATCTTGGTTTATATGCATGTTAATATAATTTATGAAAATCCACACAAACTTAAAATTTCTTTCCTGCCTGTATCACTAAATGTTCAAAGCCTGGCCTCTGTGATACAGCTGTAACGTGTTTGTTTTCTGACATGTTTTCCTGCTGCAGACGGCCTACAGATTCCTGGAGCAGCATCCTCAGATCCTCAGCAGCAGGATCGCCATGGTGGGTCTTTCCTTCGGCACCACTATCGCCCTCAAAACGGCGATTTACTCCCAAGTTGTAAAGGTAAGATGGCTAGCTGAAAGTTACTTCCATCATCTTGATGCAGCTTAAGGCTGGCCCACGAAAAAGATTATTCAAATCTTACAGATGTTGAAATAGTGAGAGACCCCCACACATAACGACATGTTGTGTTGAATTTAACAGTTTTGTTCCTGTAGTGTGTGGAGAGCAACAATTTGGCCAAAACAGCCACCACACACTAACAGATACATTCATGAACAATGTAACGGCCTCTCAAACAAACAAAGGCTCTGGAGAGAACGAAGCATATGAAAAGACGCCATGAGACAGTTATGTGAAAAAGGAAACAATCGATTTATTATCAGTCAGGAGAAAAATAACTGTCAGAATGCAACTAAGCAAACAAAGGGTTGGAGATCTCGGTTAAATGAACAAAAGAAAAGGAAGTCGCTGGCCCGGCCACGCAATGGGCCGTCGCACCCAGCTCATCCCCCTAAACTCAAAAAGTAGTTAACTAAAAACTAAACTACCAGGGATCTCCAGCCCAAAAACAAACTAAATGCTGGGAAAAATCGTCTTTGATCGAGAAAAAAAAAGGAAAGGATGTAGACCCGAAGCCGCGGCCGACATGACGGCGGTTGTTGTCCTTTCTTCTTCAGTCAGCTTGGTTCTCTATTGGCAATCGTTGTTTCCCACGTGACTGCGTCATCGTCTGTCCTCGGGGTTCCCCACACACAATAGGATATCCCATCATAAACATTGAACATGTTTAATACTTACGATTTGAAATCGGTGCGGCCAGGATGGACACTCTTAACAAACCTCACACCACAGGAACATCTGGAAAGATGATCTTTAGAACCATCAAAAAATCGGAGCTTTGCTGACCATCGTCATATTGCGTGTCCAAATTGCACCAAATTTGACCAAAGCACTCCTCTGGGTCTCCAGCAACACACCCACCATGTGTGAGCGGTTCTCGAGATATGCAAACAACACACGGAGATTCCTCTCTTTATAGTTTGATGAATTGAATTCAGTGTGAAATTTCTCCCTCTTTTCCACAATAATAGACTGTTGCACTGTTCAGCATGTTTTTAGTAGTATTTCTGCTCAGTGTTCTGGCTGCTCATGAAGCTCTAAGCTGATGATCAGATAATAATAATTGTTGGGTTTCCACATAAAGTTGTTTTATACATTGCTCCTTTTGTCATTTGGTGTAGTTTTTCTGTTCTGTGTCACTTATTGGATCTCGCTTGTCCATTAGAATGATTTCAGGTTTCCGTCTCCGCTGGTCATGTGTAAAACATTTTATGTGTGTGTGTGTGTGTGTGTGTGTGTGTGTGTGTGTGTGGTCTCCCAGCTCAGGTGTGTAGTGTGTATTAGTGGGAGTCATGTGCAGCCGATTGACGCAACTATGGAGCAAACATATACTTTCTATAACCAGTAAGTTGATCTGCCTTCAGTTACTTTCATATTTTTGCTGCTTCCCAGAGAATGAACCTTAGATTTGAAAGACCCCGTGATCTTTCCTCTAGCGCCACCCTCAGGACAAACTTCGATCTTTCTCTGAAGCATTTTTCAGTGTTTTTCTGTTGTCCAATCAGAAGCGCTCATAAGACTCGCTTCACCGAGGAGAATCACGTGATCTGGCGAGATCTGCTGCTGCCCATCCCCACCGACCCCTCACTCAAAGTGGACGTGAGTACCACCAGACAGAGTTTCTCTCCGCCTTTTCCCTTTCTTTTGGATTATTTTATTTTTTATTTTTATTTTTATTTTACAATCAACACACACACAAGACATGAAACCCCCAGAACCCATACACAAAATAACAGAAAAAAGACAGGGGATACATGTCAAGAACAAGTGCAAAGCAGCCAGAAGACAGGAGACTGCCTCTTCCGGGTAAAGAGTGAGACTAAAGAAACAACAATAACAAAGAAAAAACACAGGGTTGCAGGACTGCCAGAATATAAGTGTACAGAATAAGGGGCCGTACACATGGTGCGTCTAAAAACGCGTGGAAACCGCCAGCTGTGCTGCTTTTTTTTGCTTTCTAATGTGCTTGTGAGGTTGCGCTCTTGTTGCGCGTGCCCTTACTAAGCAACCAAAACCTGGGTGCTGCGATGACGATGATGATGAAGTTTAATTTACCAGGAAGCCTCACTGACTAAACTAAACAAAGTCAAAATGAAGATAAATGGATTTTCAGTGCCGTAAATCCCTCACAGCAGCGTTACTGCTCGTTTTCTCTGTGTCAAGCTGGCTGACCTTTCATCCGGATGTTCTGACGTCTTCAATCAGAAAGGGTGAAGCAAGTAAAATAGTCCGTGGGACAGATCATAAAGCTCTGGGTAGCCCTGCACTAAAACAATTAACTTCTCTTTCACATATGTACTGTACACTGATATTTATGGAAGAAAGAAAGATCTCTTTTCGTCACAATGGTGCCGAAAAGAGATCCTAAGAAGCGTCCAAGAAAAGTTTCTGCAGTGGATGCTCCAGATAAAAAAAAAAGTAACTTGGCGTTCAGAAGAATGATTAAAGTTATTTTCCTTTTTTATTTCCTTTCCCTCTGCCCTTATTTGCACGGAAAGACTTGAAGAGAGTGCTCCTGGGGGCGGGGGGGAGATGCGGTGAGCTCACCTGCAGGCATATGTCATAACCATTCGTTGACAGTGTTTGTGTATTTACTCTCTCTGCCAGAGGGGGGAGACAAAAGTTCTATACTGCAGATGGTTTGCATTATGTTGTTTCTATGCGTTTAGAGACTAAACAGCGACGAGGAGGAATTTATTTTATATTCCTTCATTTTCAGCTGAATCTACAACAAAATGAAGTATTTGTGGCTAATCTAAGCCTCTCTAGCTCTGAGTAATGCCTCAAAAATCCACAGATAAATGATTCCACAGGTGATAAAAATATTCAAAGCTGCAGCCGGTGATAAAAGCTGAAACGCTGCTGCTGTTTGTCTCTGAGCAGGTGGGACGACTCAAGTGTCCTCTGTTGCTGGTTGTCGCTGAGGACGATCAGAACTGGCCCGCCCAAGAGTCTGCAACGGACGTGAGTTTACTGACATGACGACATCCTGTGTGAATAACCAGCTGGGTCCAGAGGTTTGAAGCTGCAGGATTAAACTCTACTGGTTGCTGAGAGGAAACTGAATAGTTACTGGAATATATTGAATTACAAAATGGCCATTATTAAATAAGAAGATAAGACAGTAAAGTTAATTAATCATATGAATAAATAGAGCACTATATGTAAATGAAACACCATCATTTCCTGTCATAGTTAACTCAAAGGAATTTTGTTAAAGAAAACAAATTTCAGATGTAATTTTATTTTACAAACACAGTAAACATTAAGGGAGATAACAAGGAATAAAGCAAAGTGGTGTAACAGTTTCTATTTTTGCCAACCAAACTATGTAAATATTTTTACACAATTCTGCACACAAGAATGTCAACAAAATATCGTTTTCATCCAGGACCAAATGTTTTTTGTGTTATTTTTTATGCTGGCATGTTATTCTCCTAGATCTCATGCAAAACAATGTAATGAATTTAGTGAAAAGCAACATTTTGGTCAGACCTTTAATGTCGGGAATTAAACATACATAGATAATAGATTTTACAAAAATGCTAGATTTTTTATATTTAGCTGGTGCCCTCTTTCATTTTCAATCTATAACAACATTTATTTAATTAGTTAGCTCATTAGTTTTAATTAATTTGTATAACTCAAATGATGTCTTTTAAAATCTCACACTAACTTAGTTCTTAGGTCTTGATAGTTGAGAGAGAGTATCTGTTCTGCAAAGATCCCTTACAGAAAAAACAGTATTAGAAATATATATTTACAGATCATATCCAAGGAGTGCAAATATCAATAAAAAAAAGAAACACGTCATGAAACCATCTGAGAAATATGACACTAGGTTTTTTTACTTCCTGTTTTCCAGATGAAGGAGATGATGAAGCAGGCGGGGAACAGCCACCTGCTGACTCTCCTGTCGTACCCGAACGCCGGTCACCTGATCGAACCTCCGTTCACGCCGTTCGCCCGAGCCAGCACCTTCAGAAGTGTCGGCTCCGAAGGTCAGACGGGTAGGTTGACCCCTCAGACCGGGAAGATCTTATCTCTGAATGATTCAAAGTTAAGGTGCCAAAATCAGGACTTGAGTTTGGAGGTGTGCATCTGTTTCAGTTGCCTGTTGTCTTTGCAGTGGTGGTTCTGTGGGGCGGAGAGACGGTGGGACATTCTCGCGCTCAGGAAGACGCCTGGAGGAAGATGCTGGTCTTTCTGAGGGAGCATCTGTACGGCGGCGCAAGACCTGGTGCAACTTTATTTTCCCACCCGTAACCAAGGCAACGACTGATGCAGAGCTACGGAAGTAAAAGTACCGTTCATTTTTCCCGTAGATAATGTTATGTGATTCAGGTCGACTGCAGCATTGATGGACATGAAATATTCCTGGTTGAATCACTACAAAACATGAATAACTGTGTTTACTTGTGTAAAACAATATAATTCAGACACCAAATGTGTTATTTACATTTGAAATAGTTTTGCCCCCAAAAGAATAAAAATGAAATGATTCCAACTTCCATTTCGTCGATGTCCCCTCAGTGTTGCATGATGGGAGAATACCCCAACATCTGAATGTCATTTCAAATCCCTCTCTACAAGGAATAAAATTGAACGTAAAAGAAAAAAGATAAAGAAATCTTCTTTAAATATATGGAGTCTAAAAATAGTATAAAATCCGCCGTGTGTTCATTTTTTAATTGTAGGTTACTAAATGCCCAAATATGCAGATAAAATACTGAATACTGGGACCTCCGTGTCCTCCAGCTTTCACTAATAGTAGTGAAGTATGGATAGTTTTCGTTGGGACTATCTTCTACAAAAAGTAGTTCCAGTGATTAATGTTCACAGTGAAGTTGTTTTGTTTCATCTCCACTGTATTTTGGAAAAAGTAAACTCTCTGAAAACTCTCTGTGAATCAAACAAACTATTGTCATGCCTTGATGCCACTATAGGTGAGAAAGAAAATCTGTTTTTGTGCTTTGGTTGAACTGATCCTTTAAGTTTGCCGCAGCAGATATCACTGGCTCTGTGTTCACATGTTGCCCACGACATGAATGTGACTCAGGTCATTTGTTCTCTCTTCTATTTTTATCTGCGTCTATTTTTGAAAGCTGTGAAAGACCTGAGAGTGAAGCCGCTTCCTACTGAGTCACGTCTCTCCGGCTCCTCTTCAGGACTTTTGGAAACGCTTCCACCTCTGGCTTCATTTCCATGGAGGATATTATTCTTGAGCGTCACCATCAGAGAATTGCAATGTCAGCACACGGCAGCGAATCGGAGGACGGCAGCAGCTGTGGCGGCGCAGACGAAAGACATCTGCCGCGCTGTTCCTCGGCTAAATTAACCATCGTGGTCGGAGACACTCACTTCTCTGAGGAGAAGATGTTTCTGGTTCAGAGCTGCGACTATTTCCGAGCTCTGTATCGCTCTGGGATGAAGGAGTGTCGGCAGGAAGAAATCCACCTCAAGTCTCTGCGTGCTCGAGGTTTCCTCATCGCCTTGGCGGTGTTACGCGGCGAGATGCC
Source organism: Sebastolobus alascanus (assembly GCA_916701645.2). Lineage (NCBI taxonomy): Eukaryota > Metazoa > Chordata > Actinopteri > Perciformes > Sebastidae > Sebastolobus > Sebastolobus alascanus. The sequence goes on along the minus strand of CAKAOJ020001028.1, from coordinate 3,621 downwards.
CAACCTGGACGGCGACGACATCGTCGAAGCCATCGAATGTGCTGCTTTTTTGCAGGTGGCGCCGCTCACCAAGCATCTCATCAACCTCACTGACTCTGACAACTGTTTGCTGATGTATCACACCGCTGCAACCTTCGGCCTCATGGATCTTTACCGCGCTGCCGCGCTGTTCATCCGAAACGTGTACGCCGACCTGGAGGCGGAGGTGAAGAAATCCTTACCGTCAGAGCTGATCTCCTACGTGGAGTCTTTGACCCCGAGTGTTTTGGTGGCTGTGGGCGCTCATGTGACCTGCGGTGTGGATGAAACCGTGCACGCTGCCTCCAGGACGGTGTGCTACCTCGATGAAACTGGTAACAAATGGAAAGTATTGACAGATCTCCCGCTAGAGGCCAGCACCTCCATGGCTGGAGTGACCGTTTTAGACAACAAGCTTTACATCGTCGGAGGAGTTCATGGACTTCACAAACAAGTCGTCGACTCTTGTTTCTGCTACAGCGTCGAAAACAACAGCTGGAGCCGGAGCTCCGGTCCGGCACAGCTGCGATACAATCTCAGCCTCGTGGGTGCAGACGGTCGTCTTTACGCCATCGGAGGAGAGTACGAGCGAAGGGTGATGTCATCTGTGGAGATATACGACGTAAAGACCGGGAGGTGGGGGTTTGCCGCTCACTTGCCTCGACCGGCGGCGGGAGCGGCGTGCACCAAAACCATGAACAGGATATTTGTGTGTTTATGGAGGCCGATGGAGACCACAGAGATCTACGAGTACGTCTCGAGGGAAGACGAGTGGCGGCTGGTTACCACGCTGATCAGGCACCAGAGCTACGGCCACAGCATGGTCGGCCACAGGGACAACCTGTACGTCGTGAGAAACGGGCCGTCGGACGACTTCCTGAGATGCCTCGTGGACTGTTATAATCTGAGCTCGGGCCAGTGGTCGTCTCTGCCCGGACACTTCGCCAACAGCAAAGGTTCGCTGTTCACGGCGGTGGTGAGAGGCGACTCTGTGCTCACGCTCAACAGGAGCGTGACTCAGGAGTTCGCCGTCGACGGGAAAACCTGGAAGCCCCGACGGCAGATGAAGGGTTTCCTCAGAAGTGGGTCTGTGTGGACGTTTCTGCTCCGGCTGCCGGATGCTCTCATGCTGCAGTGACGGCTTCACCTGCTCTGGGATTCATCAAACATCAACATGTTTTTACACTCAGACATGTATTTTCTACACGTGTGCTTCAATAACTTTAAACAATTCCTGTTTATTATTTCTTTGGGTCTTTGTAGTTTTGTCCATCTTTTCTCTCCGCGATAGTAATGTTCTCACCAAGCTATTTCCGGAGATCTGGGAACACGGTGGCAAAAATAAGTATTGTTTCTCGTATTAGGTTGGGTTTAAGTTAAGGTAAAGTAAAGGGAAACACACATTGACGGGGAAACAGACTTGGACACAACAGAGATCCTCTCATTTCAATTATCATGTATATGGATAAAATCCAGATACGATGGAAATATTCATTTTAACGCCCCTAATTTCTGTAACGCATTCACGCAACTTGCGATGTTTAGGTTGTAGCTCAGTTTTAAAGCTAGAGTGAAGATACTGGTATCATATGACACTAGAAAACCTAATGAATCCATTGGTACCAACTATGTCATACTAGCTTGTCGTGAAGGAGGTTAAATAACGCTCCAAACTTACGCTAAATTTTGGCGAGGAAAACTGTCATGGCCATTTTCAAAGGGGTCCCTTGACCTCTGACCTCCAGATATGTGAATGTAAATGGGTTCTATGGGTACCCACGAGTCTCCCCTTTACAGACATGCCCACTTTATGATAATCACATGCAGTTTGGGGCAAGTCATAGTCAAGTCAGCACACTGACACACTGACAGCTGTTGTTGCCTGTTGGGCTGCAGTTTGCCATGTTATGATTTGAGCCTATTGTTGGACGCGGTGATGCTGTTGCGGGAGGAGATGGGAGGTTACTAACAGTGAAGGCTGAACTTTCAAACGGGAAATAAAGCTCAGCTGTCGGTCGGTGAGCTCCTGCAGAGTTTCAGTGACACAGATTTAGTCACAGCTTTGTTTTTTAGACGAATTTAACACCAACTGACAAGACGACAGCAGATCTGAGGCCTCTGCTCCGACAGTAAGTGCTTCATAACACGATCATTTTGTAGTTTTTTTGGAGGTATGTAATGAGACGTTTGTGGACTTTGAGCTAATATTTATAAGTCATATATTATTCAGCCGTTTTTCCACAGTAAGAAGCAGCTTTTCCGTCGACTCTCCTGTGGTAGTGTTGAAGGTGCTGACGTTAAGGCGGCAGTATAGGCAACAATTTTTTTGCATAATTTGGCAAAAATTCCATAATAACCTTTTCAGCATATTGTAATTCAAGTGTTCTGAGAGAAAACTAGACTTCTGCTCCTCCTCATGTCTCTGTTTTCAGGCTTTAGAAAAATCTAGCCCCGTGACGGCAGATTTTGACCAATCACAGGTCATTTCAGAGAGAGAGAGCGTTCCTATTGGCTGTGCTCCGGTCATGTGACCAGAACTTGGCTTCCTTCAACAGATTTTACAATGGCGGCTGCGTCACAAACTTTCTCATTTTACAGCTAAACAGTAACTACAAGATGATTCTGAGAACATTTGAGGAGAGAAATAGTCATTACAGTAACAGAATATTGATTCGTATTTGATCAGCGCTGCCTAGTTTGACCGTTTGGTCGGAGTTCGCGAGTGATTGACAGCCGGCTCTCATAGACGGCAGCTGGACAGCGGACCTTGTTTTCCTCCGGTAAGTGAAATCCTTCAGATGCCGTTAGGAGAACCGGAGGACACAGTAGGACACAGAGGAACAGGATTTTTTTCAGGTTACCTGTTTCATGTACTACTGTCACGATATAGCGGCCGTTTTCTAAAAATAACTTTTTTAAATCATATTTGCGCCAATATCGCATACTGCAGCTTTAAAGGTCCCATATCGTGCTCATTTTCAGGTTCATGTTTGTATTTTGGGTTTGCTTTAATGTTCAAAAAACACATTATTTTTCTCATACTGTCTGTCTGAATATACCTGTATTCATGCTCTGTCTGAAACGCTCCGTTTTAGCGCATTTCAACGGAATGGCAACGGAATTGCGTTGCTAGGAAACAGCTTGGGTCCATGTTTACATCCTGTTAGCTGATGTCATTCACGTTACACTGCAACAGGAAATAAACTGGGACACATTTAGTATGTTTATTTTTAAAACTGTGAAATGGTCTAAATATTGTAGATTTGTGACATCACAAATGGACAGAAATCTTAACGGCTTGTTTCAAACACACAGTTTCTGAATACGGGCTGTGTGTATTTCTCCATGAATTGAGTGTTTTGATACTTTCACAGTATTTATATATCACTTAAACCTGCTTTATAATATAAAAGACATGAAAATCTCACTTTTCACAAATGGAATGGTGGAATGGACCGTTAAGTTAACGAACGTTAGCTAGCTAACGTAAAGTAACGTATTTTAAAATGTACTCAAGTACTGTCTGTGGCGGAGGAAGTATTCATCCTTTAACGTTATTTCAGTAAAAGTACCACACTGTTCTTTTCAAGTGACAGACAAGTA